>MIPV01002789.1:0-11234 GCA_001983365.1 Amanita bisporigera | reverse complement strand
CCAATTTAAGGAACAGATCTTTCTCCTTGAGTCGCTGCAGGACTCTCTGAGTGCGCTCCCTGGTCTCTTCCTTCGTTCTTCCATAGATCAACATGTCATCAATATAGATAACCAACCATCCTTCATCAATCATATCTCTGAAATATTCGTTCATCATTGTTTGAAACATCACTGGTGAGTTGCATAACCCAAAAAACATAACAGTGGGTTCAAAAAGTCCTCTGTTGGTGATGAAGGCTGCTTTCCATTCGTCTCCTTCTTTAATTCGCACATTGTTGTATCCCCATCGCAAATCTAGCTCTGAAAAGTATTTTGCATTGTGCAATTTGAGCATAAGATTGGTTACTAATGGTAATGGATAGGCATTTCACTTTGTCCAAGCATTGATGTATCTGTAGTCCTGGCAAGGTCTAAATTCGCCTTTCTCCTTCTTTGCTACGAAGAAAAAGGGTGACGCTTGTGAGGATTGGGATGGACGAATATATCCTTTGGCGAGTTGTTCCTCTATCCATTTGTCCAAAAGCTCCTGTTCTATGATAGATAACGGGTAGATCTTGCCAATCTTTGGTTTGAAACCATCTTTCAAGTCGATTGCATGGTCCCATGGGTGCGAAGTTGGGAATCTTTCTGATGCTTGTTTGTCAAACACTACCTTCCATTTATGGTAATCGGCTGGTAGCGTCGCTTTTGCTTCTTTTGAGGTGTGCTTCTGTGTGAAATCTTGTGCAGCTGTTAACTTCAATTGTATCCAAAGGTGATCAGTCTCTAGATCATTCTCTAAGTCATCTTCTTCATCTAGCAACTCTGTCTCCAAGTGCATTTGTCTGATGTAATTTTCTATATGTTTGTCCTCAATGGTGGTGTCATCTTTCATCCAATTGACAAAATCAACGGCTCCTGTTGTCCAGTTGATTCTAGGGTTGATTCTACGAAGCCATGGTAATCCTAAGATCACCTTCTGATCACCTAATTTGGTTACATAAAACCAGTCTTCAAAACCTTGCTGGTTTATCTTGTATCGCATTTGAATTTTGTATTGCAAGGATCCTGCCTTGTTAAGTGTTCCATCGACATTTCTAACTGGTAGTGGTTTCTGTAGTGCTTCTACTTTGGTCCAATCAACGATTGAGCTGTCAATGAACTTTCCTTCTGCTCCACAATCAATGAGGGCAGTTGTTTCAGTGGTTTTCAGGTTAGAACATTCAGAGATTGGAACAGATATTTGGTATTGGCTTGTGGAATATACTCGTACACCTCTGATAGCTAATTCTTGTTCTATTTCGTTGATTGAGATGGGTGACGCCTTTTTACACTCATCTCCATCTAAAAACCCTCTTCGTTTAATCAATTTCAGATGTGGTTGGGAAGGCTTTTGCTCATTTCTCTGATTATTCTGTATTGTGCTTCGCCATCACTGTAGCCAGTTTCTTCCTGTTCTTCTTGATCCTCTTCTTCTTCTTCTTCAGCATCCATAGCCCTGATTCTGCGTTCTTTTCCTTTCCAGTTTTGGTGCTTTCCTCTTTCGGAATTTCTTGTTTGCCTTGGCTTTCCTCTACCTCCTTTTGTTGGTCCCCTTTGTGCTCGATTTGGGCAATTAGCTATATAATGTCCAATCTGTCCGCATCCATAACACTTGGCTGATGAAGCAGTGTGATTTGCTGTTGTTGTTTGTCCAATATTAACACGATCTAGGCCCATGGCAAGCCGATCTACATCCATTGCATTGTTATCTCAATTGTGCGATCTGTGGGAACTAGATCCATAGGAACTTCCACTCATTGATCCAAGGATTGAATCAGTTACTTCTAATCCGAGTAATTGTTCTTTGAGGGTGTCATATGTGGTAATGGCGGTTCCTGATCGAATTCTGATCTGTGTCCTATCTGGCAATGTTTGCATCATCATGTAGATCTTCATCGCTTCATCTGTTATCTTTGCCTCGTGAATTTTGCGGTCTACTTCAGCAATCCGCTGATTCAGGGGTGTCCCCTTCTTTTTCTTCTTCATTAGCCAATTGAGAGCGGTTATTGGCTTCTCTACTTCTCCCCAATCTTTTTCCAACTTCCTGACAAAGGCATTATAATCGTTCCATGATGCTGGCATCTCATCAAGTTCCTTTACTGCCTGGTTTTGCCATTCTCCAGCTAAACCTTTCATGCGATTTAATAGTAGTAGGATCTTGTCTTTAGGGCTGTCATCATAGGTGTCTTTGTAATGTTGGAAATATAAATTGCTTTGGGCGAGAAAGTCGTTCAGTTCGGATTGTTTTCCTGTGAAGTATTCTGGGGGATCTAATTTTGGCCTGTTTTTACTTGAGTCTGTTGCCATTTTGGGCGATTTCGGCGGTTCTCTGGGCAGTGGAGGGGTAGGGGTTCGCTGTCTGTACTGGGGTTGAGTTTTGGCTTGTGGAGACGTAACTGGGACATTGATATCTAGATGGGCTAGTCCTGTGGATAAGGGATCTGTAGGTGGGTCGAAATATTCGATCTGGAGATCACTTTCTTCGTCCTGGGATCATTCACTTGATGCTTCTTTCTCTTTTTCTGACTCTCCTGAAGAATCTTCTTCTTCCTGCTGTCTATGTGGTCCAAGCTCTGTAAATGTAGGAAGGGAGTAGGGCAATGATGAAGGGATAGGAGTGCACTCTGCTGCTAAACGTTCTGGCTGATTTTCCTTTAACCAGTCTTCGAAAACTTCGAATGGGAGATGTTCTTCTGGTTCTCCTGCACTATAAGTTCCTTCAAAATCACTGTCTGGTGCCCTTCGTTGTAGAAATTCTGAGATTTCGTATTTCCAACACTTTTCCCTGTGATAAAATGCTACAACCTGCGAATCCTTATAGAATTTTCCTTTAAACGCAACTGCTTCATTGGGTGGTCGTCCTGGAAGCTGTGGTTTATAAAATTCACTGTCTGGAACGTTGCCTGCAAAATATCCTTGAGGAGATAGATATGTCCAACTCTTTCTTCCTTGATTAAATTCAATGAGTCGTCTGTATAGGATTCGTTTATCTGATGCAGGATCGTCCTCAGAGGCTGTGGGTGGTTTTTTCTGTGTTTGGGAGGGAATATTGGTGGTGTAGGTAGGTGGTGAGTGAGCTAGATAGCTGGTGAAAGTGGAAAGGAGTCTAGTTTTATTGTTACACCTTAACTGTGTTAAGAATTGTCAACCTCAAGGGCGATGAGAGCAGAACTTCCTCAAGGGTAAGTTAAGCTCCTACACAAGTGTAAGAGTAAGAGTCTGAGTGTGCGAAGACGAGCTGAGAGTTCACAAGAACGGTTTGACCGTTAAAACTAGACTGGGGATCCAGTCTGTGTATTAGAGAGCTTATATAGGTACATGCTACGCTACTGGCATGTGATAAATGAGAGTAGCATGTGATAAATGACGTAGACATGTGATAATAATGGTAGGCATGTGATAAAAGGCATATGGCATGTGATAGTAAGGACTCTGGCATAAACAACGAAGTAAGAAGGCTTAATGATGAGAAAAACATACTGCATAGGGATAGGGGCTTTTACATAAGCATACTTGAGGCGTGATTGTAACAATGGCTAAACATTTAGCTGAATTTGTAGCTGGTTCATTATCTCAGTAAATAATGGGTTTCACACTTAGTGTTGGCAGATGACCCATCAGCTTTTAGGGAGACCTACATGCTCCAATATTTCCAGAATTTTAACTATTTCATTTAAAGCTATATATCAATTTTCTGAAAAAAGCAGCTTAGCCATTGACAACACTACCTATGCATCACCACAGATAACACTAGCAACAATGATGCAGCATGCAACAATATTGAAGCTATTCTCCACAATCAGCACATCTACTCATTTGATCCAATTCAGCATCATCTTCCTTGCTTAGTGCATGCAATCAATCTCACTATCTTAGTTGTCATGTCTGAAATCACCAGGGTAGAACACATTGCAACAACTAACATGATCTGGGAATTTGATCCGACACTTCCTGCTAACCAACTTGTTGGTGATTCAATCAATGTCATTGTTGCAATACACACCCTTGCCATCAAGATTCAAGCCTCTGGTCAACGTGTTGCATACTTTGAATGCCTTCAAAAGGAATGTGGTATTACAACACCTCTCATCATCCCTCTTCAGAATAACCCCAGATGGGGAACAGCAGATGGGATGCTTGGATGATCTTATCAACTCTGTCAGGTACAACTCTGATACCATTTTGATTATGCGAACAACTAATGCAATACAATATCACAGGCAATCAATCTCTTCATCAGTTCTGCTGATGAGTTATTTGGGCCAATTACAACCATTCATTGCCAGGGATATATGGGGATGTCCAGAAGAGCAAGCACATGAACAGGAATGTGGCAACCTGACCGCCAAGGATTGGCAAGATGAAGCATTGAAGATCATTGAGAAAGCAATGGCTGAGTATTGGCAAGAGTCATCACACTCCACCATTCAAGCTGGCAGGAACACAGATCAGTCCAATGGTACCACAGCAAGCCAGACCCTGGACATGGAAGGCATCTGCAAATCTGTCAATCACCACTGTTGTACTCTCATCACAATCAGCAACTGATGATACTGGTGGTTGGGCTGCAGAATTGTGTCAGTATCTTGCTGACTTACCAGTGGATGTGGAGAAACATAGTGATATAGTCAAATGGTGGCAGGTATGTGGCTCTGTAGTATCCATGGCTTATTCAAATACTCATCTGTTATCTCAGAACAATGCTAAATTATTTCTGACACTCGCACATATTGCCAAAGACATCTGTGCCATTCCAGCAACATCTGTCCCATGTGAGTGACTCTTTTCTGCAGGGGCTGAGATAGCAACAGATCAGTGCAATTGGCTTGGCTCTGACAGATTTGAACAGCTTCAAATGATGAAATACAAATGGAGCCATGATGTGGCCAACTGGGCCAACCTCAATTCTGCTGCTACTGAAGAAGTCTCACTCGAGCCATTCAGAGATTAATTTGACATGGGAAACTAACTTGCAATTGAGTTCAGATGGCACTACAATTATTCCCACTGCTAGTAATATACTCATAGTGTAGTAGTTGACTACTAGTAGTAACAACATATGCCTTGAGTCCCCCACACCTGACCAGTCAAATAAAAGACCAGTTCCAACTGGTTTTTCCATTCTGGGCCAAGAGGCATGGACCACAACTGCTCCAAAGTCAAATTGGTAGACCAGCAACCCCAGTTCAGTTGCAACTGGGGTTGGTCCAGTCTGGTTTCAGTCTTTTTGACTGGTTGTGCAACCTAACTTTGGATCACTAATATGGGCTGCTCTTGCTGCCAACATGTGAGTTGGGCTCAAAGGACCAGGCACCCACACCCACACCCATGCCCACACTAGCACCCAGCCTAGCTGTGCCCAGTCTGACACCAGCGCCACCCAAACCAACACCAACACCATGCTGCACACCCACACCTCCATATGGATGTCCATGCCAAATCCCAATGCCAACCACAGACTGCCTATGGGATGCTGAACCCCCAGCAGGACTCACACCATGTCGAAACTCTAATAGGTTTCATTAGTAAATCTAATGAACTTCATTGGATATCTTATCTTATCTCCATCATATCTAATCTTATTAGATTAGAAATAATAACTATTATTTATGTGTTTCATATTTAACTAATGCCAATGAGTCATGCAAATGACTCACTGGATCATCAGTTCCTATGATTATGACTCACTATGACTCATATGACTGCACATTAGTCATATAGAACAATCTAGAACATCTATGAATAGATTATGACTGCACATGAGTCATACAACTATGGAATGAGTCATAATGACTGTGGATGATGTCATATGGAACATCATGGAAGGAATATCAATAGAGATGACTCAGAACGACTCATAACAGCACTGATAAAGGTACCAATAACTATAATGAGTAGTGTACATTGTACTTAGGTTAGGGTTCCAAAAGTCTATATAAGAAGGTCATTCTGAGTGATGATTCTTCAGTTTTTTAACTAACAACAGTGTGTCTAAGCAGTAACAGTCTAAACAAATGTAAGTAGTTGAAAGCCTTACTTATGTAGCCTGTGTCTGTGCTGCTGGCTTCTCTTTCAACACACCAAGCACACCTCCACTCAGGGGCCCCACAGTCCCAGGTGATGCAACAGAAGACAGGAGCAGAGAGAGAAAATCCAACAATCCTGCCTCATCTTCCACAGAAAGCTGTTGGTGCTTTGTGCTCCCTCTTTCCATCAGCCTGAGGTAGTGCTGGATGCAGAGCAAGAACAAGGATGGTACCCTGAGTTGGGACAGGGGCCATTGCACATGTTTGGATTATTTTTGTTACTGCTACCACCATTTATAATGGCATTGGGCTGTTGTCAAACAGGTCCATGGACATGGAACATGGAGAGACTTAGAGGCATGGATGATGTTGATAGTCCATCTGTCATTGTCCCACTTCTGTGAGAAAATGAAATGTGTTGAATAGATTGTTGTCAAGAGGTGGTGGCTATGCTGGTGGTGGTCTCCATGGTGAGAGTAGGGATGGTGGTGAAAGTCTGTTGCAGTCAGGCTTGAGTTAGGTGTAAAGGCACATTGGTACTCCACTTGTGGGGATGCTGATCAACAAGGGCAGTAAGAGGAGGATGGTGTGGTAACACATATGTTAGGGCTATCATTTTGCAAAATGTCAGATGGGAATGGGGGCACTGCAACCATATGGTCAGTAACAAAAATGTTTGTCAATGGCATCACAAACGTCCAATGGGTAGACTTTTGCACATATTTTTCTGCTCTCCTTTGTTCAGTGAGCTGATTCCACATGCATCTATTTTCATCCCTGAGAGAATTGAGCTGGGCAGCAACTTCACCACAAAGTTCAATGCAGTGTTTCATGCTGGGAACAGGTTCAAGCACTTTTCATTGAGAAGATCAGGCCAGCCATGGAGGAACTTGTGTTCATGTCAGGAGGGGTAAATGCATGGTAGTCTATGTACTGCCAGTGGTATAGCTTGATAACAAAATTGTTGGTACCCATGGGTTTGCCAACAGCACTGCCTGTGGCAGGAGCACATCAGGGACCAGCTCCAGTTGTTTTCATTTGCTGATGAAGTGTTCCCACCCACCCAGAGTCCATTCCAGTGTCATAATGAGTTCCCTCATAACCCTATGATACCTCCTGGTGGACACTTCAGGCTATGTCTTATCAGGGAGTATGGGGTTTGAGGATGGTTGTAAAAATAGGTCCCAAAAAAAAGGGAAAAATCAGCCATGTCTGTGGCCATTTCTACTGGCAACTTGAGTAGAACAAATTTGAAGCTTACAGTAGACATCCTACTAATGCATATGGCCAGGACCCAAAGAATGCTATGCATTAAGGGGGATATGCATTACTAGGTTATGTGACTGTGTGACATGTGTGACAAAATCGGGGCTATAAGGGGCAAGATAATCTTCTATCCTTGTCTGCATTGCACACCTGAGCTTCTTGTTACAATCTCTTTTTCCCTTCTTTGTCATCCTTATTACTCAGTGGACAGACACATTCTTGTTACATCATCATTGTTATCATAAGCACTGCCTTGGACGTTATTTCCTTTTAGTAGCTTCTTTCACTTTTCCTTTCTCAGATAGCTACAACTTCTTTTCCTTTTCTGTCATTCTTATTGTCTTCCAAACGTATATAAAGGCTCCTCATATACAGTAGAACTCCAGTTCCAACTTAGACAAGTTTTACCCTCATCTCAGCTCTAAGACTTCGCCTCTCCTGCTCATCATTGAACACATTGTCCTAAGGACCTTTGTCATCATCTGACTTAGTGTCTCTGTCGCATATAAACTTGCTGACATGACTGGGAGCAGACTGAGACTCTGTTTGTCACTGTTGAGTACAACAAAGAGGGCATCATCTGTAACATACATAAGTTGGAACTCAAGGAACTGCTCAGTGCATCATCACTAGCAAGACATCATTGATCCCAAGAACCTTGAAAGACCTCCTAATGGAGCAGTTTCCTTTGATGGAGACTATTACCTAGAAAGAACCAAAGTCTTCTTTTCCACACTCAACAATCAGTGGTGTTGGAAAGGAGTAAAGAAGAACATCCCAATTGACAAAAGCTATTTTACAGGGGAATATGAAGAAGGGGATCCAGATGATGAACTACCAAGGAAACTCTGGGTCAAGTGGTACAACCAGGAACATGATGTTAAATATCTCCTTCTAGAAAAACCTATCACTGAAGAACCCAAACTCTCCTGGTGGACAGAATTCGCAGTATATCTTAAACTTAGCTTAGCGAATTCATTCTTTGCAGTACCATCAACAACTGTCACAGCCTGGGACCAATTTTGCAAAGAGAAAAGGAATGAACAGGACAAAGAACCAAAGAACCCAAGAAAGAAATGACTGACACAACAGAGATTACCAAAGGAGATATCAAACCACAGCCCATCAGGGTCTTTACAGGAAAACAAACAGAGGCACAGTCATTTTTAGATTCCCTCAAAGATTTCTTTGCTCTCAATGTGAATAACTATGAGGACAAAGATCAGAAAAAGATCAGGTACATGCTGGCATGCCTAGGACCAGAATTGGACAACTGGAAAATGATTGTTCAAAGCGAACTAAACACCAACAAAGGGAAGAAGGAAGGACTGCAATGGGAAAATCACAAATCTTTCCAGAAGCAGTTCATCACTGATTGGGGAGAAATTAACAGCACAGTCCAAGCCCTGAATGAACTAGCCAATTTGAGCGTAGGGGAAGGAGGTTCGGTCCCTGAATACATCCAAAAGTTCCATACCTTGATCAAGCTTACTGGCCTGACTGGATTAACTGCTCAACTCCAGGCCTTCATTCAAAAACTCCCAGACAGCATCACTACCAAAGCCTTGGAGCATCAGATGGATTACAAAACCATGAACGACGCTTATACAAAGGCAGAGCAGCTCCACTTCACATAGGAAACAATGAAGCTCATGGGAAAAGGATCCAGATCAGGAGATTGATCTAGTTTCAATTGAAACGCCAATATGAACCAATCAGGATCTAATTGAACTGTCAATGTGATGCCTACTGGACAACTGACTGAAGCACAAAAAGAAGAATATAGGAAAGCAGGGAAATGCTTCAGATGTGGAATACAGGGACACATTTCATGGAACTGCCCTAAGCCCAACAATAACTCATCCAGATCCTCCTCCCAGGGCAGAAATCACTCAATCACCAAAGAAAAATCCACCAAGGATCAAGGAAGCTCTATCAAAATGATCAGGGCAATGTTGACCAAATTAACCAAAGAAGAAAGGAACACCTTCCTAAATGAACTCAAAATGGAGGGTTTTTAATCAGGAAGTGTCAGGCAGCAGTTGACACTTCCTCAAATGGACTAGAACAATTAGCACTTGATTCTGTAATCATACAATCAAACAATATCAAAAGAATCTCGATCCCTGTTCAATTGTCTGATCTACCTGCTGAAACCTCTGCACTAATTGACTGTGGAGCTGATGGAAATTTTATTGATGAAGAAATCACAAAGAATCTACAAGAGGAAAAATTACAAAAACCACTTTGAGTATGGAATGCCAATGGAACAATTAATACCAATGGAGTAATCACTCACAGAACACGCATCAATTATTCCATAGGGGTAACAGTATATGACAATTGGTTCCTAATCACAAAACTAGGAGAACAGCATCTAATTCTGGGAATCTCCTTATTAGAAAAGCATAACCCAATGATTGATTGGAAAAGTAAAATGGTTCAACTAGAGCGAATTGAAGAAGAGGATAATCAGCCAATTTGGCAAATGGCACTGGACAGTAAACAATGGGGAGAGGACAACTATTGGATCAGAGTAAAAATGTCAACTTCCCAATCACTGGAGCACCAGCTCAAAAGGGATGAACTACCAACTACCCTACCATCAGAGTATGATGAATGGAAGGAAGTCTTTGAACAGAAAGCCTCAGAGTGATTCCCATCAACTAGACCCTGAGACCATGTGATTGAACTGAAACAAGGGTTCTCTCCCAAAGTCAGCAAGATCTACCTGCTATCCCTGAAAGAACAATCATCCCTGGATGAATGGATCACGGAACAAGTTGCAAAAGGATACATTAGACCGTCAAAATCCCCACAGGCCTCTCCATTCTTCTTTGTTGCAAAAAAGGAAAGCAGTGCTTCAAGACCTTGTCAGGATTACAGATACCTGAATGAATGGACAATCAAAAATGCTTATCCACTACCCCTTGTTTCTGATCTAATGATGAAGTTATCCAGTGCCCAATATTTTACAAAACTGGACCTCAGATGGGGATACAACAATGTCCAGATCAAAGAGGGAGATGAGTGGAAGGCCACATTTATCACAAACAGGGGGGCCTTTATGAACCAACAGTAATGTTCTTCAGTCTCTGCAATTCACCATCAACCTTCCAAACTATGATGAATGAATATTTCCAAGACATGATTAATGAAGGATGGCTTATCATCTATATGGATGATCTTCTAATCTGCACTGACACAAAAGAAGAGTTAGAAGTGCGAATGAAATGTGTTCTTCAAAGGTTACAGGAGAATGATCTCTTCTTGAAACTCAAAAAATGCAAATTTGCCATACAAGAAGTCGAGTTTCTTGGTATGATCATCAAACCAGGACAGATACAGATGGATCCAATCAAACTGGCAGGAATAGCCAATTGGCCAGCCCCTTCCACAGTCAAACAGGTCTGATCATTCCTTGGATTTGAAAATTTCTACCATCAATTCATTGGAAACTTCACATCATTAGCAAAACTGCTTACCAATCTAACCAGAAAAGATGTGCCATTTGTATGGGGCACAGAACAACAAAGATTGTTTGATGAACTGAAGAAGAAATTTGCATCTATGCCAGTGTTGTTAATGCTGGATGTAATGAAACCATTCATCCTCCAAACCAACACATCTAACAAAGTGATTGGGGTGGTGCAGAAACAAGCAGATGAAACAGGAGCCCTACACCCTTGCAGATTTATATCACATGCACTAACACCAGTAGGGATCCCGAAGTTCGGTTCTGAACTTCGGTTCAAACCGGAACCAGCCAAACCGAACTGACGGTTCGGGTTCAGTTCGGGTTCCGGTTTGGGCTCTTGGCAGAGTGTCAGAACTGGTTCTGAACTGAACCGAACCACCCAAACCGATGGGAGGTTGGGCAGGCACCTGTGGCAGCTAATGATGCATTGCCTTGTGTAATCA
>MIPV01002746.1:1000-26124 GCA_001983365.1 Amanita bisporigera | reverse complement strand
CCTATTGCGGTCCCTGCCAATGAGGCCAGAACAGCAATGGCTGGACATTTCCACCTATGAACTCCAATCTGCCCTCTGGGTCACTAGCAACACCTCCACCCCAGGCCCCAACCAGCTCTCCTGGTGTCTTCTCAAGAAATGCATCCAGAGTAATGGAGTGTTCCTAACCAGCATGACTGCCCTTTTTAACACATTGATGAGTGAAGGCATTTGGCCACACCAGCTGGCCGACTCTGACACTGTTATCATTCTGAAGCCCAACTGGAAGGACTACAGCATCCTGAAGAACTACAGACCCATTGCGCTAATCAACTGCATTGGTAAATGGTTCACCAAGGTGCTGGCTAACTGTTTACAGCAAGACACCATCACCCATGACCTGCTACACCCCCTCCAATTTGGGGGGGTCAGAGTTAGATCCACCACAGATGTGGGCATCCTCATCACGAACTGGGTACACCAGGCCTGGGGCATGGGGAAGTACACTACCTGCCTTGCCTTAGACATAGCACAATACTACCCATCGATGCACGCTGATGTACTCACCTCCATGCTACAGATACAGGGCTTCCTGGCAGCTGTCACCCAACTGGTGGCTGCCTTCCTCAACAGGTGCCACACCCACTACTGATGGGGCCTTGCCAGATCCGGGCTGCAACCAACCGGCAAGGGGGTGCCCCAGGGTGACTCTGTGTCCAACATGCTCTCCAACCTATATGTGGCCCCCTTGCTTCACCACCAGTTCATGTATATGGCCAACAGCGCGATGGCGCCCTTTTCCTTCATGGATCACTACACCCTGGTCTGATCCTCCATTAGTCTGGATGGCAACCTTAGGGCGATGGAACGGCACTACGGCATATTATGGCATGCCTTCTGTGGCATTGGCTTAACCCTGGAGGGCTCCAAGATGGAACTATTTACATTCCTGCCTTTCAAGACGACCCAACCACGACCAGAAGACTGGCCTGGCCCTGCCCCTGGCAGCGACGAGTGAACAGGCCCAGTGGGCTATACGTCATGTGGTCAGTTGACCACACCAAGGCCCACCTGCTGGACACCCAGGGAATAACCATCGAAGATGAGGGGGGCAGACCTTGCGGGGTATGGCACTCCAAAGTGTGGTGGTGTTACAGTTTCTTTTCTTTTCTTTGTCATCATTATTACTCAGCGGATGGACGTACCCTAGTTACATCATCATCATTACTATACGCACTGCCTTGGATGTTATTTCCATTCAGTAGTTACTTTCATCTTTCCTTCTCAAGTAACTACAGCTTTTCTTCCTTTTTCGCCATCTCTATTGTTCTCCAAACGTATATAAAGACCTCTCCTGTACAGTAGAACCTTAGTTCCAACTTAGATGAGTTTTACCTTCTTCTCGACCTCTGAATCATCGCCTCTCTTCCTCATCGCTGAACGCATCGACCTAAGGGCATTCGTCGTCATCAGACTTAGTGTCCTCGTCATTCTATCAGTAGTTGTCACGACTGGGAGCAGACCGAGACTCTGTTCATCGTTTCTAAGTACAATGAAGAAGGCATCATCCATAACAGGTGGTACTTGGGTTTCTTCTTTGACGTTTCACTCTCTTTTAATACCCACATAACTAATTACATAAATAAGGCACTATCCATGCTTAGCACACTATGCATGATTGGCAATGCGCAGCAAGGCTTGCTGATGAAGACACAATTACAAATCATCAAGGCCTGCATATGGCCCATCCTCACCTACAGACTACCACTGTGGTACCTCTTAGGCAGGCAAGGCATGAAATGCAAGATCAGGCGCATCGCAACAGTACAGTGGGCCGCTCTCCTGTGGGTCATGGGCACCTTCCGCATCACCCCAAGTGGCTCCCTTGATTATCTCTGCAGCCAGCTCCCAGCCAAACTGTACTGTGAGCAGCTTGCATGGCACTCCACTGCCCACTGGGCCCTCCTTCCCATGACACACCTGATAACCACCACAAGGGCACTGGCAGCCCTACCACCCCATGCCCCCAGACGTTCCCCCTTGCACCTCAGGCCAACCTGCCTCCTGTACAGTAGTACTTCAGTTCCAACTTAGATGAGTTTTACCTTCCTCTCAGCCTCTGAATCACGCCTCTCCTCTTCATCGCTGAACGCATCAACCTAAGGGCCTTCATCATCATCAGACTTAGCGTCTTCATCGTTCTATCAGTAGTTGTCACAACTGGGAGCAGACCGAGACTCTGTTTGTCATTTCTAAGTACGACGAAGAAGGCATCATCCATAACATAAGTTGGAACTCAAGGAACCGCTCAGTGCATCGTCACTAGCAAGACATCATTGATCTCAAAGACTTTAAAGAAAGACCTCCTAATGGAGCAGTCCCTTTTGACAGAGATTTTTATCTCGAAAGAACAGAAGTCTTCTTTTCCGGACTCAGTAATCAGTGGTGTTGGAGAGGAGTAAAGAAGAATATCCCTATCAACGAAAGCTATTTTACAGGAGAATACGAAGAAGGAGATCCAGACGAGGAATTACCCAGGAAACTTTGGATCGAGTGGTACAACAAAGAATACGACGTTAAATACCTCCTTCTAGAAAAGCCCATCACCAAACCAGAAGCCTCCTGGTGGACAGAGTTCACACCATACCACAAACTCTGTTACAATCACGCCTCAAGTATGCTTATGTAAGACACCCCTATCCCTATGCAGTATGTTTTTCCCATTATTATGCATTCTTACTTCGTCGTTTATGCCAGAGTCTCTGTTATCACATGGTATGCACTCATTATCACATGCATTCCTCTTTTATCACATGCCTATCTTTATTATCACATGTCTATGTCGTTTATCACATGCTACTCTCATTTATCACATGCCAGTAGCGTAGCATGTACCTATATAAGCTCTCAATATACAGACTGGATCCCCAGTCTAGTTTTAACGGTCAAACCATACTTGTGAACTCTCAGCTCGTCTTTGCACACTCAGACTCTCACTCTTACACTTGTGTAGGAGCTTAACTTACCCTTGAGGAAGTTCTGCTCTTGTCGCCCTTGAGGTTGACGATTCTCAACACAGTTAAGGTGTAACAAACTCAGTCTAGGAGCAGTGTTTTTTGCAGCATCACCTGAAACTGTCACAGCCTGGTACCAACTTTGCAAAGAAAGAAGGAACAAACTAGACAAAGAACCAAAGAAGGAAGAACCCAAGAAAGAAATGACCAACACAACGGAGATCACCAAAGGAGATATCAAACCACAGCCCATCAGGGTCTTTACAGGAGAACGAACAGAGGCACAGTTGTTCTTAGACTCCCTCGAAGACTTCTTTGCTCTTAAAAAAATGAAAATAACTATAAGAGCAAAGACAAGAAAAAGATCAGATACACTCTAGCATGTTTAGGACCAGAACTGGACAACTGGAAAACGATTATTCGAGGCGAGTTAAATGCCAATAAAGGAGAAGCAACAGGAATACAATGGAATGACTATGAAACATTCCATCAACGTTTCATTGCCGATTGGGGAGAAATCAATAGCAAAGTCAGAGCCCTGAATGAATTAGCCAATTTAAGCGTAGGAGGGGGAGTTTCAGTCCCTGAATACATTCGAAAATTTCGCACCCTGATCGAGCTCACTGGCCTTACTGGATTAACTGCTCAACTCCAGGCCTTCGTTCGAAAACTCCCAGACAGTATCGCTACCAAAGTCCTGGAGCACCAGATGGATTATAAAACTATGAACGACGCTTATACAAAGGCAGAACAGCTCCATTTCGCATGGGAAACTATGCGACTTATGGGAAAAGGATCCAGATCAGGAGATCGACCTAGTTTCAATCGAAACTCTAACAAGGGCAATCAAACTGGGACTAATCGAATGGTTAATGCAATGCCCACTGGATGATTAACCAAAGCACAAAAAGAGGAGTATAGGAAAGCAGGAAAATGTTTCAGATGTGGAACACAGGGACACATTTCTTGGAACTGCCCTAAGCGCAGCAACAACTCATCTGGATCCTCCTCCCAGGGCAGAAATATTCACTCAATCACGGAAGAAAAATCTACCAAAGAAACAGGAGGCTCAATCAAAACAATCAGGGCAATGTTGACCAAATTAACCAAAGAGGAAAGGAACACCTTCCTAAACGAACTTGAAACGGAGGGTTTTTAAGCAGGAAGCATCAGGCAGCAGTTGACACTTCCTTCAACGGACTAGAACAATTAGCACTTGATTCTGTAATCGTACAATCAAACAATGACAGAAGAATCTCGATCCCTATTCAATCATCCAATCTACCTGCTGAAACCTCTGCACTAATCGACTGCGGAGCTGATGGAAATTTTATTGATGAAGAAGTCACGAAAAACCCACAGAAGGAAAAATTACGAAAACCACTTCGAGTGCAAAACACTGATGGAACAATTAATACCAATGGAGCAATCACTCACAGGACACGCATCAACTACTCCATAGGGGGAACAGTGTATGACAACTGGTTCTTGATCACGAAACTTGGAGAACAGCATCTAATCTTGGGAATTCCCTGGTTGGAAAAACACAATCCAATGATTAATTGGAAAAGCAAAACAGTTCAGCTGGAACAAATCGAGGAAGAAGATAATCGACCAATCTGGCAAATAGCCCTTGATAGTAAGCAATGGGGAGAAGACAATTACTGGATCAGAGTAAAAACATCAACTTCTCAATCGCTAGAACACCTGCTCAAAAAAGATGAACTGCCAACTACCTTACCATCAGAATACAATAAATGGAAGGAAGTTTTCGAAAAGAAAGCCTCAGAGCGATTCCCATCAACTAGACCCTGGGATCATGCAATTGAACTGAAACAAGGTTTCTCTCCGAAAGTGAGCAAGATCTACCCACTATCCCTGAAGGAACAATCGTCCCTGGATGAATGGATTACAGAACAAGTCACAAAAGGATACATTAGACCGTCGAAGTCCCCACAGGCTTCTCCATTCTTCTTTGTTGTGAAAAAGGAAAGCGGCGCTCTAAGACCTTGTCAAGATTACAGATATCTAAATGAATGGACAATCAAGAACGCCTACCCACTACCCCTTGTTTCTGATCTAATGACGAAATTATCTGGGGCCCAATATTTTATGAAACTAGACCTTAGATGGGGATACAACAATGTCCGAATCAAAGAAGGGGATGAATGGAAGGCGGCATTCATCACAAACAGGGGCCTTTATGAACCAACAGTAATGTTCTTTGGTCTCTGTAATTCACCAGTGACATTCCAGACAATGATGAATGAGTACTTTCAGGATATGATTAACGAAGGGTGGCTCATTATTTACATGGACGATCTTCTAATCTGCGCCAATACAAAAGAGGAATTAGAAATACGAACAAAACACGTCCTTCAGAGATTACAGGAAAATGATCTCTTCCTGAAACTCGAAAAATGCAAATTTGCCATACAAGAAGTCGAATTTCTTGGCATGATCATCAAACCAGGGCGAATACAGATGGATCCGATCAAATTGGCAGGAATAGCCAATTGGCCAGCCCCTTCTACAGTTAAACAAGTTTGATCATTCCTTGGATTTGGAAATTTTTATCAACGATTCATCAGAAATTTCGCATCATTAGCAAGACCACTCACTAACCTAACCAGAAAGGACATGCCATTCACATGGGGTGCAGAACAACAGAAATTGTTTGATGAACTAAAAGAAAAGTTTGCATCCATGCCAGTACTATTAATGCCAGATGTGACAAAACCATTCATCCTTCAAACTGACACATCTAACAAAGCAATTGGAGCGGTGTTAAAACAGGCTGATGAAACAGGAGCCCTACACCCTTGCGGATTTATCTCACATGCATTAACCCCAACGGAACAAAACTATCAGATCTATGATCAGGAACTACTAGCAATCATCAAAGGACTTGCAACTTGGAGGCATTTGTTACATGGGTCACCACATACAACAATTATACATTGTGATCACAAAAACCTGTCATTCTACTGCACACCACAATGATTAACACCCAGACAAGTGCGATGGTCTTCGTTTTTATCCGAATTTGACCTACGCATTGAACACATCCCTGGGACAAAAATGTTTGAAGCTGATGCGCTGTCAAGACGCCCAGATCATATGGGGAATGAAGAACAGCCAGAGGAAATGATGGTTTTACCTCCTGAATGCTTCATTAATTTGATTGCAGAAGATTTGGTAACTGATCTCCAAAAGGCAATGTCAAAAGATGATTTTGGACGAATTTTGATAGAGGTAGTTGAGAAGCACCGCACTCCACCAATCAAATCACAACTTCAGGACTGGACATACGTAAATGGATTAATTCATTATCAGGGGAAGGTCTATGTCCCTGACCAAGATGGTTTGTGTGCAAATTTGATCAAGGAAATACATGAAGCAATTACATCAGGGCATCCTGGACGTTTTAAAACATTGGAGTTACTCAAGAGGGACTATTGGTGGCCAGGAATGTACAGGCATGTAAAGGAATGGATCAAAGGTTGCGCATTGTGCCAACAGATGAAGGTTAACATGCACCCAAACACACCAGCATATCAACCAATTCAATTGAAAGCTATGCGGCCATTTCAACAAGTCACCCTGGATTTCATCACCGATCTACCCCTGTCAGACAGTTTCGACTCTATTTTGGTCACGGTGGACCATGGTCTTACAAAAGGGGTAATTTTCACACCATGCAACAAAACAATTGACGCTCTGGGAACAGCAAACATATACATTACCAAGATCTTCAAGCAATTTGGCCTCCCTGACATGCTCATCTCAGATAGAGGACTGCAGTTCTCAGCAAAAGTCTTCCAAGAAATCAGAAAAGCGCTAGGAATCAACCACAGGATGAGCACAGCATATCATCCGCAGACTGATGGAGAAACAGAACGAGTCAACCAAGAATTAGAAGTCTACCTTCAAATGTTCTGCTCTAATGAACTGCACAAATGGAAAGGATTACTCCCAATCGCTGAATTTGCTCACAATAATCGACATCATGATGCCATCAGAGCATCGCCATTTCAGCTAATATATGGAACCGATCCTGTAGCACTCCCCACTGCTTCCCACAAAATGAGTACACCTGCAGCAGAAGAACAACTACTACAATTACGAAAAGCAAGGGAGGAAGCGCTAGCAGCACATGAATTAGCTAGACAACTAGTGGCGAAACGACGAAGGGACAAATCTATACAGTTCGAAAAAGGCAATAAGGTCTGGCTTGAAAATAGAAATCTACACATCCCATACCAGTTGAGGAAACTAGCGCCTAAACAAGAAGGACCCTTCATTATTGAACAAGTAATGGGACCAGTGACGTACAAATTGAAATTGCCAAAGCAATGGCGCATTCACCCTGTGTTTCATGTGTCCCTATTATCCCCTTACAAACAAACCGAAGCTCATGGCCCAAATTATATGACGCCACCTCCTGATCTTGTAAATGGGAATGAGGAATATGAGGTAGAAGCAATTCTCGCACACCAAAAACGCAGCGCAGGGTATCAATACTTGGTCAAATGGAGAGGTTACGGATCAAATGACAACTCATGGGAACCTGAGTGCAACCTGGGTAATGCTGCAGAAATTCTACTGGAGTATAAAACTAGGAGACAACTGTAAAAAGGCCATCATGGTCACATATCGCAACCGCAGACACCTCAAACTCAACAGTACATATGCACGGAACTATGCTCCTGTTCATGCCAAATTCTCAGCATCAAGAAAACTCCCACAATGCATACATTTTTTCATCCTCGAACCATATCACCTTCACCCTTTCCGAGGATGATATTCATTTCATTACAGAGGCAGTAATGTAAGATGCATCACGGTCGAAGCATTTCGTGGAAGGCCTTTACCCTTGAACCCAAGACATAATCATAATCAGATCACACACGATCCATCCTACTATACCCCTGAACGATGCGACGAGAGGATAAGGCAGAATATAGAAGCCATTCAGACGTTGAACGACTGGATCGATAACAGGTCTTATAATATCGTTAACAACACATGGACAACCGAAGATCCAGGAAGAGATAACAGTGACAGTGAAATGGGAGAAATTAGCAGTCAATGGGAAGACTTAGGAACAATATACTACGAAATGTTCCCACCACAAGTAATCCCTTTGCACACCCCTTTCATTCTCCCACCAAGTTACACAATTGCCACAGACTGCCAGATACCTCCTCCACCATGCACTCCAAACCCACCATTTTACAATCAACATGAATTTGAACCAGGATACCCCAGAATCCGGAGTATTATCAGGAGAACAAATAATGGATGGCAATACCACTATCCAAACCATGAAAACTACGACAAAATGGAACCGCCTTCTGAACCACCTTCTGATCCAGGAACAATACCAACATCCCCCATATCAACTACATCTGCTGAACAATTTGCAGAGGAATTATTTCAATCAATCCTGCAACGACCCGCAGATGATCCAATATGGGACGTTTCATATGAAGAACTCACAATCGAGGAACTAACCGAAAATGTTACAAGCAATTGGCCAAATACAGATGAATTGATCACACTGGATGACGAAGAATTTGAAAACTGTCCCAGGAATGAAGGAAGCAGTCGAAATGGTCGATCTCTATAAAATCACATAGAAAAACTCAAAGGATCCCAATCCATTCTGGATATCTGCAGTCTTCAACGCACTCCTGCCTTCTCAAATCTTTGCTTGTTATTTATCATCTCCTCCCTTACTATGTCTGATTTCACCAACGTTTTTGTTGCCACCACCTCCGGCCCCATACAAAACCTTTCGTCCGTCACCTCTGATCTTCACCATGCAGCGGTCAGAGTCATTATGGAAGTGGACGCCGCTGTTCACAATTCTATCGAGATCCCCTGCTCTGCAGTCCCTGATCAGGACTCTGCTCAAGATCAAATGGCACTCCAGCACCTCCGTTGCACTTTAAGGGCAACACAAAAACTCATCGACGCCGCCATAGCCAACATAGACATCCTCACAAACTGGCATGACAAAACCGACGGCGATGGATGGGGAGGTGACAATAGTAACAACGGATGGGGGCAGGGTAATTAGAAGAAGTCAGTGACTTCTCCCATACAAAGGGGGTAATGTTACAGTTTCTTTTCTTTTCTTTCCTCATCATTGTTATTACTCAGCGGACAGACGTATCCTAGTTACATCATCATCATTACCATACACATTGCCTTGGACGTTATTTCCATTTAGTAGCTACTTTCATCTTTCCTTCTCAAGTAGCTACAGCCTTTCTTCCTTTTTCGTCATCTCTATTGTTCTCTAAAACGTATATAAAGACTCCTCCTGTACAGTAGTACTTCAGTTCCAACTTAGACGAGTTTTACCTTCCTCTCAGCCTCTGAATCATCGCCTCTCCTCTTCATCACTGAACGCATCGACCTAAGGGCCTTCGTCATCATCAGACTTAGCATCTTCATCGTTCTATCAGTAGTTGTCACAACTGGGAGCAGACCGAGACTCTGTTCGTCGTTTCTAAGTACAACAAAGAAGGCATCATCCATAACAACAAAGTTCCTGAAGTGTTTCTGAAGGTGTGACCACGTCTCTGAGGCTTGGGTTTGTGACCGTGCTCAAGGCCAAGAATGCAATGAGATAAAGTATGTGTGTGACATGACAGAGGGTAGCTAGATTGCTTTAGTGCACCATGGTGGTTCTATTCACTGTTATTTACAGTGTATCTGAGGCTATATATACGTTTCTGAGATCTACTTTACAAGAAGGGAATCCTTTGGCATTTCCTCAATGAGTCTAGGCGCAGTGGTGAAGCCTTAGTGTGACAGCACATCAGGGTTGATGTCACTAATGTCTTTTAGTGGTCTTTTCCTAATCTGGGTAGTCATCTTATCATAAGGCTTAGTTCGGTGCTATTCCTAGTCTGTGTTGGGTTCCCAAGAGTGGACTTGGTGTCATTTAGCATGGTTGGTCATATTCTTGTTACGGTTTCTTTTCTTTCCTTGTCATCCTTGTTACTCAGCAGACGGACTTATCCTAGTTATATCAGCATCATTACTATACGCATTGCCTTGGACATTATTTCCATTTAGTAGCCACTTTCATCTTTCCTTCTCAGGTAGCTACAGACTTCTTCCTTTTTCGTCATCTCTATTGTTCTCTAAAACATATATAAAGACCTCTCATGTACAGTAGAACCTTAGTTCCAACTTAAACGAGTTTTACCTTCCTCTCAGTCTCTGAACCATCACCTCTTCTCTTCATCGTTAACCGCATTGACCAAAGGACCTCTGTCATCATCAGACTTAGCGTCCTCATCTTCATATTGGTTGTCGTCACGACTGGGAGCAGACCGAGACTCTGTTCGTCGTTTCTAAGTACGATGAAGAAGGCATCGTCCATAACAATTCTGAGCTTCGGAATCATGTTTTTGGGTGCTTCTGTGACAATTCCGATGTGTGGCTGTGCTGGTTTCGGCCTCTGGTGTCTCGGAAATGCTCAGGAATGCTCCTTTGCTTTCATGTGCTTCACATTTGTCTCTCTGTTGCTCGGAAACTCTTGGAAAATGTCGGAATGGCTTTGGGTTACTCATAATATGTTCTCGCATGCTTTGGGTTTCTCCATGATAGTCATCATTCTCCAGCTACTGGTGAGCCCAGGCTCATCAATGGCCGCCTACACTGTATTTGACAAGCTCTACACCCAAGCAGTACCAGCTACTTCTTCCCACGAAGCCGAGGTCCAGGCCATTGAGTCGCTATCTGCACAGTTGTTGGAGAGGCCAACCATTCATGGCCATGTCATTCTCCTCATGGACAACCAGGCCACCGCCACTGCTGCCTTCAACACTAGGCCCCGCAACAGGCAAGCCACTATGATCTGCATTGCTGCAACCCTGCGCATCTGGCTGGATGAACACCCCAACAACTGCCTCACGATATCATGGTGCCCCAGTCACTGCAGCATTCAGATGAATGAACGCGCCAACACTGCTGCCAATGGCCCATCGGTGAGATGCCCAATAGCGCACACCCGGAATTGGCACTAGCTAGCCACAAAGTGCGATGCTGGACACCACTGGCACCTCCTGTGGAATGCACAGACACTCCCTGCTGCCCTTACAGGATCACTGCCAGGGCATTGCCCCCACCACCAGCGCCAACCGCCACCGCTTCATGGCATGGTGCCACCAGGACCCTGCCCTCTTTGCCTGCTTTACACACATCATCACAGGCCACATGCCCTCCGAGGACTACCAAGCCTGCTTCCATCCCAGGGACCCCATAGAACTATCATGCACCTCCTGTTGGTACAGCCCACCACTCACACATTGCCATATCCTTTGCCACTGCGCCAGGTATGGACAGCCATTTCATTCTCTCTTTTCACTTTCAAGGCAGTGCAATAACGCCCGTATACTGATCAATTTTCTTACTGACCACCCCACAGCTGCTTCCTTTGCAGCCATAGACTCAAGTAGATAGACATCCAGTATGTAGTTCCACCCCCTACCTTCCCTTGTGGCCATGCGCCCATATATAGCCATTCAATACTACTACAGGGCCCACGTCGGTACCTTAGATCTCCTGTTCTCTATACCTCTGTGCAATATATTGCATTCTTAAATAAAAATAAATAAATAAAAATGACTACTGTTGTAGCTCGTCAACAGGTCGACAACAGCTTCTACTAGTTATGTAATACTACATATGAAAATAAATAATATATTTACCAAACATATTTCTGAGATGGTTTGCAGCCTCAGCCATTCTCAGATGCAGTGTGACATCTATACAAACCCCAAACATCCTCCCCCATCTAGCAGTGAAACATGGCTGGACTTGGGGGGAAAGCATCAAAAAGCAACAATGAAACCTCATCTACAAAATCAGCAACATCCTCTATCAAATCTTTTGCATCCAAGGCATCCATGAAGCTTAAATCCTTTGGGAAGACTGTAATTGCTTCCATCAGCCCCCAAAAGAAGTTGAAGAAGTGCATTGTACCAGATTCTGACTCTTCCAACAACAGTGTAGTCGAGGTTGAAGGAACCTCAACATCCACAGTGAAAAAAAGTACCAAAAAGCATCATGTGGAGGTTGACAGTGATGTTGAGGCTGGGGAAGAGACAAACGAAAAGGAACAGGAACAAGATGAAAAGATTCAGCTATGTATGTTTTTTCGAGCAAAAACCTCACTTTGGTCAAAGAACAAATGCAAAAAAAGTGGAAGGCAGTGGTCTATGCCTTCTACCACCCTGAGCCCAACACCACATGCATTGATGAACACCAAGTCCATGAATTCTGCTGCATGAATAAGGGGTGCAAGTACAAATGTCGGCGCTTCCTTGATAGCGATCTGACATCAACAGGTAACATGATCAAACATGCAAAAAGCTGTTGGGGCAATGCAGCGTGGGTTGCAGCCAGCAAGTGTGGCAATAAAGAGGATGCATGTAAAAATGTAGTCAAGCCATTGCTGAAGCAAGGGACAATAATGGGGATGTTTAAGCACATCAGAAAGGGAAAGTTAACATTTTCGACTATTCAGTTCATGCCTACACAGACAAGGTATGAAAACTGACCATCAATATCAATCCATTCCTGAAATTATATAGGGTGGAAATTGTACAATGGGTTTTGGAAAGCATTCGCCCATATAAGATTGTTGCTGATCATGGGTTTCTGTTTCTCATGAAAACAGGTCATCCTGAGTATTACATACCTTCCCCTTTAACCATTTCTCACGATGTCCATCTTGTTTTTGCCCAATGCAGAGAAAGAATTGCCAAGATTCTAAAGGTAAGCTCCAGGGACGAGCCATGTAAGCCACACCAGTGTTAATGTGTTTAACAGGAGCATAATGGGCAACTTAGCTTTGCGATCAATGCATGGACATCACCAAATCACTACACCTACATTGCTGTGATGGTACATCTCCAGTTGGATAGTATGCCTCTGTCCCTAGTGCTGGATGTTGTGGAGTTGTTGAAGGTATGTTCTGTTCGCTAACGATATTGAAGTGTACTGAGTGAATGGCCAGTCTCATTCTGGGCTAAACCTTGCCATTGCATTCACCAAAATTGTAAAGGAGTTTGGTATTGAAGATAAGGTCAGTAATCAGAACTTTTCCTAATTCAAAATGGACTAAAAACATACATGGTACTCTTAGATTCTTGGGTGAAGTATTGGCTGATTCTCAAATCACTCACCTCTGAGCTAAACAACAACTTGCACAACTATGAACTATCAGATGAGGAGTGGACAATCGCAATGCAGTTGCGCAATACTCTGAAGGCGAGTGTTTCTTGTGTGCTGTCAAGTGTTGATGAGCCGTGTCTGGCTGCAATCGCATATAAACACCAGAATGCGTCAGTGTGCAAGGCATCTTACCATCATAACAGAATACAACATGCACACTGATCCCGCTACAAGAAAGCCAGCTCCTTGGGCTCCTCCACATTTCACGCTCACCCATGACCTTATCCACCAAAGTATCACAATTATCCAGTGCCATGCATATAACTCACACTTGCATCAACAACCAAACTTCAGTTATTCCACTACTCCACACTCCTGCTCACGCACGAGGCGCCCGTCACAAGCACAAAGGACCACGCTGGTCATCCAACAAGCAATGCACTGCTTTGTCCATGATAGGAAACACCATCACTCCACAGAACCGATCAGTGGGTGAAAGCTTATACCAACCTGGCACAATGGATGTCAATCACCACAGCCCACCATGTTAGCAAAGAGCTATATCGAGCACAAAGGGAACAAGTCCAGACTGTTGGGTTGCAGCAATTGACGAAAAACACAGTGCTAATCAGGAAGTCACTGGTGCTCATCGATTAACTATAGCATCAAATGTGTGTAAAACACCAGTAGCCACAGTGACCATCTGTTCCAGTTACCACCACAACCATGCAGCAAGCGGAATTTACCAGAAAATAGTAGTAGGCCATGCATCCATCAACAAAATTCGACAGAGTCCAGCAGTGTTAGTAGAGCTCGAAAATGTATAAAAACCACAGTGTGACAGTAGTAAAAATAAGCAATCTACTCAGTTTCTCTCTCTTCAATGTCTAAGACCACTACGCCTCAAGTTTCCTGCTCTTCTCTGCATTTATATGCTTGGAGCCACCTCACATGGAGTGTGGACTTCGACCTTCATTTCCAGTACTCCATGCATAGTTCTGCAAATACCCACCACCACTGTCAACTTTGTCATACAAAGTCAAATACCTGTACATCCGTGGTTACCCACACTGTGTTCAGCAGTTTGCCACTGTTTTCCATGATTGACCATCCATGCTATTCCGTGAGTCATGCAATACACAATCTAGTGGGAGTTCACGGGACTGCTTTGAGCAACCTCACCACACTACTCCCTGTCTGTGTCTAGGCATTGGAGAGATATATTAGCATGAGATCTATAGATCTGATAATGTTAACCTTATCTTTGGTAGGCCTTGAAGGATGCCACACTCAACTTCTCAAAGGCCTCTCCCAATCTCATGTCCATGATCCCATACATGGACTGGCTTGATGAATATTTCACAGCCATCATCCAGACAACAACCGGCAGCAAATCCAAGAATCCCGCAATCCGCACAGCAGTCTGAGCAGCCAAAATAATGCTCAATTGGTATTATTCCCTCACCAATACCTATGACTTGTATCATATTGCCATTGGTATGTTGTTTGATGGATTCTCTGCCAATATCATGCTCATTCTCATGCTTAGTCCTTCATCCAAGGTACAAACCCAAGTATTTCCACAAACAGAAATGGCAACAAGTGTGGATCAACACAGCTTGTGAACTCATAGAAGACAAATACAACCATGCATACAAGGGTCTCAATGTAGTAAGGGATTCAGCCTCCTCACCAGACTCTGATGCATCAGGGAACAAGAGCCAAAGTGAGGCGGAATGGTCTGATTCAGTGTGTCTACTGTGGTTATCATCTCCATATTACCCTGATATGCCAATATTAGTCTTCAACAAACATATTTCATCAAGTTCATCACTACAAGCCATCAAAAGGCCACAAATCCGCAGATGACGAACTTCATCTCTATCCCGAGACTGATCCAGAAGACATAGCTGATCTGCCTCAGTGGTGGACCGCCAACCAGAACACTTACCCTCAACTTTCACATATGGCTCTTGACTTCCTCACTATCCCAGGTATGTCAACTTCTATTCATTATTGAATTCATGTGACATGTGACATACTAGGTACATCAGTTGATGTCGAGCAGCTTTTCAGTTGTGGCTGCCTTGTGCTATCTCATACCCATAGCTGACTCTCTGTCAAGTCAACATGTGCCCTTCTGTGTTTGGGCTCTTGGTCATTGATGGGACTGGTACAAGATGAAGATGTAGAAGCAGTGGCTATGTATCCATGGATTATCTGTGGCAATACAGATACTTACCCTTGAAGGGACAGATACAGATAGACTAGGTGGTATCTGTGAAAGTATCTGTGCCATTGCCTAAGTACAGTGACCATCTGTTCCAGTTACCACCATGACAATACAGCAAAGCAGAATTCCCCAGAAATTAGTAACAGGCTGCATGTTGATGAGCTGTGCTCAGCTGTGACTGCATATTACGCTCAGGTGTCACGCTACAAGCAAGGGGGTCTTTCCATAGAACAGAAGAAGACATGTGCGACAACTCCACTACAGAACAAACAGCACTTTGGACAACTACAGCACTCGCACTATCAACAACAAAAATCCACCACAGGACATGACTATCTGGTACCAGTGAACAATTCCACATGCCTGCTCAAATTCCATGTTTGTACCCACAATGAACCACATGACTTCCACTCCACCACCCAGGCATCGCACCAACCACCCAATTACTAAGTGCCATGACTTCCACTTTAGGCAACTCTGCATCAAGACCCTAGATCCCAATGCGCCCAGAATACACGATTGACAAGAAAACTTTAAGCTCCACCCACAGTAATGGATTGCAACTGATCACCACAGCCCATCATAATGAAACAGGGAGTCTATAATGAGTACAGCAACCATCTGTTCCAGTCACCACCACAACAACACAGCAAAAGCAGAATTTACTGGCAAATTGCAACAGGCTGCGCATCCACCAGAGAAATTTGATGAAGTCCCTTTGCATTAGTAGAGTTCAAAATGTATATAAAGTGCTGTATCTTGTAGTGAAAGGGAGGGAATCTAATGAATCATCACCTATGACCTAGAGCAAGTACTAAGCAAGAAAGTCCCATATACCCTTTGCTCTTCTCTCTTTCACACGCAAGTCTGCTACAGTCCCGTCTCCATGTGTTAGCATCACCACAACTGTCATCACCTCAGCACTTTTCTGACTACCATCTACCCATGCACAAGTCCACTACTTCCACTATCATCCACTAAGTCTGCTACTCCCACACTATCCGTGACTTCTGCTCTTTTCCACAACACACAATTATACAAGTCCTACTGGAGTTGACAGGACCTCTTTGACAACCTCACCAAACTACTCTGTGGTCTGTGTCTAGACTGTGGAGAGAGATATTAGTGTCCACCAGAGAAATTTGACTAAGTCCCCTTGTATTGGTAGGCCCTAAAATGTATATAAAGGCTTCAGTAGTTAGTAGTAATAACAGGAGAATCATCGAATGTAACCATCTCATCTTATTGAATAAAGTCCACTATACCCTTCATTCTCATCTTCACACAAGTCTGCTACAATTCTGTCCCCATGCGTTAGCATCACCACAACCGTCATCACCTTGGCACTTTTCCAACTACCATTTACCCATGCACAAGTCCACTACTTCCACTATCATCCACTAAGTCCACTACTTCTGCTATCATCCAATAAGTCTGCTACTTCCGCACTTATCCATGACCTCCACTCCTTTCTGCAACTTCTGCACAGCCGCAAGAATGCTGTGTTTTCTGCTCAAATTCCACGCTTGCATCCACAATGGACCACATGACTTCTACTCCACCACCCAGGCATCGCACCAACCACCCGATAACTAAGCACTGCCACTCCCGCTTTAGGTAACTCCATGCCAAGACCCTAGATCCTGATGCACCTGGAATAACACAATCAACAGCAAAACTTAAGCTCCACTCACAGTAATGGATTGCAACCAATCACCACAGACCATCATTAGGAAACAGGAGTCTGTATCAAAACAGTGACCATCTGTTCCAGTTACCACCACAACAGCACAGCAAAGCAGAATTTACCAGAAAATTGTAACAGGCCACACATACACAGGAGAAATTTTGACAAAGTCCCTTCATATTAGTAGAGTTGAAAATGTATATAAAGGCACTAGTATTTAGTAGTAAAATAATATATATGATCAGCATCCTATGACCTAGAGCAAGTACTAAGCAAGAAGTCTGCTACAGTTCCATCACCACACATTAGCATTGCCACAACTGTCTTCACCTCCACACTTATGACTACTGCTCACTCACGTGCAAGTCCACTACTTCTGCTACCATCCGCTAAGTCCGCTACTCCCACACTTATCTGTAACTTCCACTCTTTGCTGTGACATGCAACTTTACGAGTCTTACCAGTGTTGACAGGACCTCTTTGACAACCTCACCAAACTACTCTAGGGTCTGTGTC
The DNA here is from genome assembly GCA_001983365.1 of Amanita bisporigera. Classification (NCBI taxonomy): domain Eukaryota; kingdom Fungi; phylum Basidiomycota; class Agaricomycetes; order Agaricales; family Amanitaceae; genus Amanita; species Amanita bisporigera. The sequence goes on along the minus strand of MIPV01002746.1, from coordinate 8,495 downwards.
TAGACTGTGGAGAGATATATTAGTGCAACTATACAAGTCCTACCAGAGTTGACCTCTTTGACGACCTCACCAAACTACTCTGTGGTCTGTGTCTAGACCATGGAGAGAGATATTAACATGAAAAAGGTTTCAACTTGCCACGTAAACATGCACTCACACACTATCGACAACTCATTATCAACTTTGGTGCTCCAAATGGTCTTTGTTCCTCAATAACAGAATCAAAACACATCAAGGCAATTAAGGAGCCTTATCAGTGGAGCAACAGAGACCATCCATTGGTGCAAATCCTCCAGACTAATCAACAGATGGACAAACTGAATCCTGCCCACATCAACTTTGCAGCTCGACATATGCTTGATACATCTTTATTTGATGACTTGGACTTGGAGTATGGACAATGGCCATCACCACAAGTGGTAAAAGAACTCAAGACCTGGAGATTCATCCCAGACAATGATGACAACAATGAAGCTGCCACAGATGATCCTCTAGGTGAAACAACCAGGCACATACTGCAGGTAAAGTACATTATATTGCTCAACTAAGTGCTACTATATGATTAATATACACTTTAGTTTGTTCTTATCCAATAGATGTTGGTGACCTAGCTACTATACTAGGGATTCCATCTCTAAGTGAACATATCTCCCAGTTTCTGTATGAAAAGGATCACCCAAACCTTGAGATTCCCCTCACCAATGTCCCAATAGCCAACTGCCCAGAATATACAGGGAAGATATTTGTTTTTTCATCCACCATTGCACAATATTATGCCCCCAGTGACTTGTTGGGTGTTCACAGTATGCATCGTGAGAGGATACAGTCAACAGAGTCATGGTCAAAGGGGCCTGAGCACTGCGATTGCGTCTTTGTTGTCCATAGCAATGACTTGCCAGGGTTGTGTGGAATGGACATAGCCCAGGTGAAACTTCTGTTCAAAATCGAAGTTCCAAAGCAGTGCTGAAGGCACATAGCCTACTACCCATGTGCTCTAGTCTCGTGGCTCAGCATTGTTGGTGACAAGCCATGTCCTGACACTGGGATGTGGCACATGGAGCCAGATTTTGACCAAAATGGGGATCAGTTGATGTCTGTCATTCATCTGGAAGCAATTTTGTGTGGAGTGCATCTCATTGGAGTTGCAAATGACAAGTTTCTCCCTCATCAACTCAAGCACACTGATAGCTTGACTTCTTTTTGAACATTTTATGTTAATAGGTTTATTGATTATCATGCTCATGAAATGATATCCTGTTAGATTGATGGGTTTTTAGTCACAATTCTCTACTTTATAAGTACCCACACATGTTCAAAGTCAAACATAGCAAAGTATATATCCAAAACTGAATGTAGCATGTACCAAAGTGAAAGCTACCAATCTAACATCTACCAAAGTCAATGTACCCAAAATTGCAGCTACCAAAGTCAAACTACCCAAACCTGATATTGATACTTTGCTGATGCATTCCTTTCTCATCAAGTTCAGGAGGAATGCTAAAACAATAAGATTACCTACATATATATAGCATTTACAGTGTACCCCCCCCCATCATCTGTTTGCCTTTGAGGCACCTCCATTGCACATGTGAGGACAAATGACCCCCATCATCATTGATGCAGGCCAACATTAGTCACAAAAGAGCACTTGCTTCAAGTTTCGTCACACTTTGTGACAGTGCTAACATCACAGGCCAATGGCAAGGCGTGGTAACGTTGGCATGTTGGTCGCGTCACGCGTCACGTGCGTCACCACCTAACCCTTTTATGGTCATAAGCGGCCGCAGGTCAATTTGCTTTTTAGGTAATAACGCTGTGTAGTCGCTGTGCCTAGGTCAGGCTATAATATAGGGCTTGTTAAGACTTTGTATAGACTATGCCTGGTGGGGCGGTACCAAATGGATCAGACGACGCCCACTTGCAACCACCAACCCCTAGCCACCGCTGTCACTTAACTTCGTTGGGATCCCAATCTCATAGGTCTTCCTCGCCCTGGTTAGACTCGCCCGTCCTACTCGAGTACTTTTGACAACCGTCAACTTCAGGTAAGCTGAATATCGAACATCTTGGGACAATAACCCGACAATTGCGTCCCACCAACAATGTCCGATATGTAATCAACAATCTCAAATTATTTCGCCGTTGCCAGTGGTATGTAAGCTTTCTTCCCTGCAGACATTTAGCGAATGGAATGTCCCGCGCACGGTCGGCCAGCGGGTCAATACAGTAGCTCCACACGGCGACACGTGAACAATTCAGCTGAAGGTCTAGGCCTGGGTCTATAGATACGCATCGAAGTATTTTCTGGTCCGAGGTGCCACGCTTACTCGCTTAGATAAGTGCCGCCCTGAAGGAGAGCTTCTCTCAGCTAGATGTGCGTACCTTGACCTCTACCAATGACACTCTCACAGTTGCCGATATAGGCCGAAGAACTTCACATCTTCCTTCCTTTGTGCTAAAGCTCCGCAGAAGGCATTCGGGAACCATTCTTCCACCAAACCGACCATGTTCAAGGGATGCTTGTCACCTATAGAGACAATCCCCGATGAAATCCTAGCACTTATTCTTGAATGCGCATGCCTGTGCTACGATGATTCAGTCCATCTTTTCCGCAATCGATTGTTAACAGTATCTCGGAAGTGGCGGCGGGTCATTTTACATACACCATCTTTCTGGAGCCTACTGCATCTCTCAGCAGCTCAGTCCCCCGACGCCTTACTCAAGTCTCTCGAACTACATCTGAAGCGCTCCAAGCGATACCCGCTGGATATCCATTTGAAGTGCTTTTGGCACCCAAAGATTACCAAGGCCATATTCGATCGTATCACACCCCATAGCGAACGTTGGAGACGCTTGGTGATACAGACCCCTACTGGCGACGTATTCTCCCATCTGCAACATGTGGCAGGACCGTCGCTCGAGTTCGTTGACATATGCCTTTTCTCGCGAGAGAAGGCATCGCGGGGTCCTTCGCCTACTTTCTCCATGTCCAATCTCTCCAACTTATTAGCGTTCTCATCGCATAATATATCGTTGGGAAATGAGGTACCCGCCATGCCTCGACTCCGAAAACTCGATCTCAGAGGGATGACCACCCGGTCCGTCCATGTCAATTTTTGCGGCATTTTAGCTCGTTTGCCAGCTCTAGAACACCTTGCACTTCATCCCAAGCCCATCAATCCCTTTCAACCTACAGGTGATACCCAATCAGAGGACAGAGCACCCATATCCCTCCCTGCGTTGCGCTACTTGCACATTACTACGTCCGAAGGTTTATCGCATGGTATATCGAGGCTCATGCGACGACTCCATTGTCCAAATATCATATCCATGACAGTTCGGGGCATGGGTTCTACGACCGAAGGCGAGATATTAATGAGTTTGGATACAACGTCCAACACTCGCATAGACAAACCGACGGACGATAGCTCCAAACTATGCATCCGCTACATCGATCCCTATGTTGCGTGGAATTCACTGACGCTGCCCCCAAAACTCAAGGTGCTCGAGCTTACAGCACCACAGTGGCCTACACACGACCGATTGGAAGAACTATGTGGCCATCTCACTACACTAGAAACCCTCGTACTCTGTCAGTTCCAAACGTCTAGCGCTTTGGAGGACATTGGGGCAGGATCCACCATTGCCATTCCATCCCTCCAAACATTGGACATCGAATTCAAGCACACCAGACACTGGCAGGACTTCCATATATCCCAATTCTTCCGGATTTTTTCTCTCCCTCAGCTCCTATGCCTCCGTCTACAGAAACCGCGGGCAAAAGAATGGGAGAATTTGCTATATTGTTCATACTACCCGTCATTGCGCTCCCTTAGCTTGGTTGACATGAGGGATTTCATTTCTTCCGCGGCAAATCCTGTTACCGCTTTCCCTTCTCTGACGAATCTTCACCTTATCAATGTGCGCTCGAATGACTTCTTGAGACGACTTCTTCAGGGTCATCCTGTTCGCGCCGCGTGGCCAAGGCTTCGGACGATAACAATCAGAGGGGACAATCTCGTCAGTAAACCACTCCTCCATAAAATCGTTGTGCTGCGTTACAATATGGGCCTTCGAATTGCAAGTTTGGTTTTGGATGAGCATCATGTGAACGAGGATTCACGTAGTTGGTTGAACCGACACTCTTGCGTCCATTACGTCCGCCTGCAATAGTAGCACTGAATTTACAGATTGGTTAAGAGTGCCGTATTCGAACGAACTTATTGCATACTTCTTTCACCTTCCCATATTATTGATGCCAAAAGTTGGTACGCTTTATAGTCGTAGCTTATTCCTACCTTCACCGATGCTTTCTCGTTAAAATAAAGAGTTGGGTATCTTTTTAACAATGAGAGCAAATTCCGTCTTGCCATCGATGAACCAGGTGCAGTAGAACTGCCCATACGACTTGAGTGCATATTCTTTGCCCCGAGGATTATCGTAGAAATGTAATCAACCGAAAGGGTAGGTCATTTTTATCATGACGTCATTCCCGTTCACTTTTTCTGTTTTTTGAAACGGTGAATGATCAAAAGCTACAAGCATGACAAAAAAACCGCGAAGTCCATGCACCCACATATGAAGTGATGGCTACAACTAAGGTTCAACTACTACAAGTCCTAAATGCTAAAAAGAACTGGAACATATGCCATCAGCTCGGCTAAAAGCTGCTAGCTCATACCCTATTTTTGACTATGGCTCCGATTGGCTTGGCTATATTTGTGTAGCTGCTCCAAGCCATGACTATCCACATGCTCATTCTCCCATATGTGACTCAGGCACCATGAAATCGTGACGTATCTTCCAGCCATCTGCATTAGTAGGTGCGCCATGGCTTGAATGGAAATGCTGCCTCAGGCCCTCATTGGCCACAAGTATTATTGTATGCCTGCACAAGCAGGTGATCAAACAGGCCTTCTATGGCCTGTGCTTCTGCCACGTATGATAATGTGGCCGGGACTATCCTATCAAACTCGATGTCATTGATGACGAAGCTGGCAACTCCACAATCAGCCACATCTGACCACACCCGAATCCAGTTGCTAAGTTGATCATTGAAGCTGTTGAGCCATGTCCTCTTGGTTCTCCTTGGGATAATTGAAATTGACGAACGCAATGCAATCGCGTCCACATCTAAGAGGCGTCTGCCCCGACGATTGTCCTCATTGACAGTGAGGAAAGGTTCCTAACAATGGTTCACTTAGTGCTATTGACAATGACATGGGACAGACGACATATTCCATTGGACCTATACTCCTGCCGTGAAGAGATACCCTTGGTGGTTAACCCAATTAGCAGTGTAGCACAAATACTACACAAGCGGACCGATACCTGCGCTATGACTCACTTGGGTCACGACTCATATCTGGATTATTTTCGATGGGCGCATCATTCGGCAGAAGTAGATTTGTTGCATCAAATCTGCACACGTACATCATGATCCTTTGACCCAGAAAGGCATTTCATTCAGTTGTACGTAAATAGATGACTCGCCACAAACAATGACAAAATGATTGGTGAGTTCACTCATCTTACAGTCATGCTTCCGTGCTTAATGGGAACTAAACGGATCATGTTAGTTTCGCTAACTACTTCTAATTATATTACACAGATAAGACTAGTGTTGAAACCGCGCTCATGTGTGTTCAATAAGCGAAGGGAGCCGAATTGCGATACCTGACTCGAACAAAACTTATCATACACCGGTCCGACGGTACTTGCTGCTATATATGCCCTGCTAGCAAGTCAGCAGACCCGCGTACGGGTCCATCATCATAGGACCTCCCAAGGTTTTCTCACCAGCAAGGAAGTTTCCAGATCAGAAGGGGCGCTATTAATTAAAACTTGATTTTTTGGGCTCCCCTTGTTTCATTATTCTTCCTCTCTGCATCTGATGTCCAACTCAGAGCGTTCGTTTGTGGACGAGGAGACGGCTCTATTATCCGATGGTCTTGGTCAAAAACGCCAACGAACGCCCCTTCCGAAGTTGCAATTATCCGTTCTGCTGTTTCTCCAATTCTGTGATCCGATGACGTGCATTTCTATCTATCCATACATCAATGAGGTATGTTACTATAGTCGTAGGCTCCACGATTTTAATATGTTTGCTCCAAAGTTGATCACAGGACTGGACATCACCGGAGGTGACAAGGCAAAAGTGGGCTATTATGCCGGGCTTATAGTTGAGTTCCGTGATGAGCCTTTGCAATGCGTGTGACGAATTACCGCCACAGGAATCTCTATACTCGATTGCAGAAGCTGCGACCGTCTTGCAATGGGGGCGGATTTCTGACCGTATCGGCCGAAAACCTGTCCTTTTGGTGGGCTTGTTCGGTGCTGCCTTATCGATGCTCTGTTTCGGCCTTTCACGCAGCTTTATGACCCTGGTGATAAGGTAACTTATTATAGTATATTACCGGGTTTCCGCCACTGACGTGGCCGTTGCGGCAATAGTCGCTGTTTGTGTGGTATATTAAATGGCAATATCGGTGAGCAGGACAGTTCTATTCGGATGGCCCCCACCCCCTCAACTGAGATAATAATAGGTGTGATGAAAAGTGCGATGGGTGAACTCCTCGACCCGACGAATCGCGCTGAAGGCCTTGCCCTCCTCCCTATAGTCTGGTCCGTCGGTGCAACCATAGCGTAAGTCGGATCATCCCAGTCTGTTACATCATGCGGCTGATGGAAAGATCAGGCCTGTAGTGGGAGGGGGTCTTGCGCGACCACATGATCGCTTCCCGAATTACTTCACAAGCGATTTCTGGAAAGAGTACCCCTATTTTCTTTCGTGTCTAGGCGCAGCTAGCTTCGTCATCGTATCATTCCTCACGGGGCTCTTCTTTCTCGAGGAGGTAATATTATAAGGCTCGAGCATAGTCTATATGTTAACCGTGTGTTTAGACTTCTCCCAGGCATCGCAAGCTTTCCTATTCAACGTCTTCCTCTGGTACTGTCACGCCCACTGACAAATGCGATAGACCCCTCCCACTTCGTGAATTGCTCACATACCCCATTATCCTCTCCGTCTTGAATTATGTCACTCTTGCATTTATAGAAATCATGTTTATCGCTCTCTTACCTTTGTTTATGGCCATGCCAATCGAGCTTGGTGGTTTGGGATTTACTCCCATGGTCATTGGATACGTGCTAGGCGCCGTTGGCGCCTATACAGTTACTTTTCAACTCCTTTTCTTTGCGAGACTTATTCGCAGATTTGGCGAAAGAAAGCTCTTCGTAGCCGGGATGCTGACATTCTGCATCAATTCTATCATGCTTCCTCTGACTAGCATCATTGCACGCCGAACTGGAGTTACGTGGACGGTTTCTTGTCTCCTCGCTTTCTCGCTCTCTCTCTTTCCGATCAAGGACATGTGTTATAGTGCGTCTTGATTTGGCAGATTGATCGGGACGTTGATGTAAAAGACAGGTTGTATCTTCATTTATATTACGGCGTCATCGCCGAACAAAAACTCGCTTGGTACCACGAATGGTA
>MIPV01002707.1:0-20115 GCA_001983365.1 Amanita bisporigera | reverse complement strand
GGATATCGAATATTGGAACCCACGGAAGTATCGACTTGCGCAGCACAGACACGAGCACGCAGGGACTAGTACAGTAAAGGAAAAGCATGGTTACAAAAGAAGCAAATACACTAAACACTTGGCCCTAGAAAACTTTAGCACAATCCAACCCTGGACCCTGGCAGCATATGACGGTTCGATCATAGCACCATCACGCCCAAACGACGTGAGTCCCAGTCCAGTATTGCCAAAGGCGAGAAATCCTGTTGTATGACCCACATACACTCCCTTTGTTCTCCACCCTTTTCGTGGCTGTTTTTGGACGACTTCGTTGTAGAATATTTTTGTATAAATACATAGATTAGATAGTGTAGCAGCAGAATATAGCCCAGTGTCGTACTGTGTCGTTTGCTTTACTCTCAATTCACGCTCGTTCTAGTATTTCAGAAGTCTCCGGTCGTTTGTTCCTCCCACTTCCCTCCGACATTTGACGCCACGCTCTTTCTGTCCACTGCCCAGCACTCCCCGTATCCATTAACCACCCTCCCCCAACATCTGCCTAGTTCCGACCACGGACCAGCCCCTCGGACTGCCCGGACTTTATCAAGTAAGGTTCATGGGAATTTTCTGGCCTGCAACTTCTGACCGCTCCTGTGTCTACTGACCGGGAGTAGGTATATCAACGCAGGAAGAAGCAACAGCGGCACTGATCGCTCTCAAGCAAGGAGATTCCTTGGTCGAGGATTACATCATTCGCTTCAATGCGCAGGCACCACTCTCAGGATGGGATGGCAAGGCATTAATTGATCTATTTAAAGATCATATCAATCCAGCCCTGGGACAAGATTTAATTCAACATGGCAACCTACCAGCTAATGCGACCCTGCAAGACATCCAAGATCGGGCAATAGAACTTGCCAAGGCATACAGATGAGTGAAAAAGGCCTACAGTGGACGATTGGGATTCTCAGCCTTTAAGGAGCGACCAGTAGAGAAGCAAGTCAAACCGATCACGTACAAACCAGTGACCCCCAATCCGGACGCAATGGACATCGACACCACAAGACGCAAAGAGCACATGTGCTACAACTGCAGAAAGAAGGTACACACGGGACGAGAAGGGCAAGGGAAGGATAAGGCAGATAAAAGTAGAAGAGCTCACAAAGGAGCAGTGGGAGGAAGTAGGAAGGTCGAAGGGTTTTGGCAACAGCCAGTAGGAGTGCGCTCAGCGCTACTGGCTCAAGAGGATTCTAGCTCGAATATGGACTTGTGTATAACACTACCAGAATTATTATATGAGTGCAGGTCACAAATCCATCAAGTGTGGAATCTAAGTATGAGCACAAAACCAAGATTAAGAACATGGACTCCTGAGTGGGTACTAAGGAGAATCTGGCAACAAGACAAGGACACGTCAATACAGTGTTTGCAGCAATGGGTACATAGTAAACGCAGCACTGAGGTTAACGAACAATTGCTGGAGCAGCTAAATAAACTACCTGAGGATGAGGCCTTGTGGAACCTTACACTGTTACAAGGGCAGGTAGTTAAAGCAACAGGAAAACAGGAGATGAATCTGCAAGCGATTATCACTACCATGGACACTGGGGAAACAATTAAGGTACAAGCATTACTGGACTCGGGATGCACTGGGACGTGCGTCAATGACGAGTTTGTAGAAAAATACAAACTTAATAAATGAAGAATGCTACGACCCATGCCAGTCTATAACACAGACGGAACTAGGAACACAATGGGGAGCCTTGAATATATGACACAATTCAAATTACGAATTGGGAATCATGAGGAGGTGATTGAATGTGGCGTTGCATGTCTAGGAAAGACAGATCTGTTCATTGGTTATGACTGGTTACAGAAACACAATCTGGTAATAGATTGGAAATGGCAGCAAGTAACATTTAGCTGCTGCCCCAGTACATGCTGGAATTGCTCAGAGGTTGCAGAACCCGAGGAGGAAATGGATGCAATGGAACCACTGGAGGACGGTGAAAAACTATTGGCAGTGTACATTGGCGAACCAGAGCTCAAACTAAGATCGGTTGCAACAGACATAGCTGCAAAGGAAGCAGTGACCGCAGTAAAGCATTAACTAGAGGACATTGTACCTAAGCACTATTTAGGACATCGAAAGGTGTTTGAAAAAGAAACCTTCGACGAAATACCACCACAATGACCATGGGACCATGCAATAGAGTTAGTTCCAGGAGCCAAGCCAGTTGATTGTAAAATATACCCTCTCAATCGTAATGAACAAGTGCAATTGGACAAATTTTTAGAAGAAAACCTGGAGTTGGGCCGGATCCAACCAAGCAAGTTGCCAATGGCCTCTCCGTTCTTCTTTGTCAAGAAAAAGGATGGAAAACTACGGCCAGTCCAGGATTACTGACGGCTCAACGAGATGACCATTAAAAACCGATACCCGTTACCACTCATTGGGGAATTGGTTGACAAATTGTCAAAGGCTCAGGTGTTTTCCAAGATGGACATTCGTTGGGGATATAACAATGTTTGCATCAAGGAGGGGGACAAATGGAAAGCAGCATTCCGCATGAATCGAGGGCTGTTTGAACCATTGGTAATGTTCTTCAGCCTGACCGACTCACCAGCCACGTTCCAAACAATGATGAATGATATATTCTGACAAGAAATTGCAGAAGGATGGGTAGTCATTTATATGGACGACATCTTAGTATTTTCATCATCACAGGAAGTACACAAGGGGCATGTTAATAGGATCTTAGCAAAGCTCGGAGAACATAAGTTGTCACTAAAGCCCAAAAAATGCTGGTTCAATCAGAGGCAGATCGATTTCCTGGGACTCGTTATTGGTCAAGACTCGATTTGCATGGAGCAAGGAAAGGTCAAGGCTTTAGCAGAATGGCCGGAACCCATGTGCAAACAAGAATTGCAGCAGTTCCTGGGATTTATTAACTTCTATTGACACTTTGTGGAAGGGTTTGCAAAGGTCGCTAAACCTTTAACGCAGTTAACAGGCAAAGTTGATTGGTTCTGGATGGAATTGCAGTCAGCTGCCTTTCAGGGACTGAAAGACCTTGTGGCAAGGGAGGTGGCTTCTTAAAATTCCGGATGAAGAGGGGCAATTTCGGGTTGAGGTGGACACCTCAGACTTTGCCATTGGAGGAATCCTGTCACAGCAGGGAAAGGATGAACTGTGGAGACCTGTAGCTTGTATTTCCAAGGCCCTTAACGACGCAGAAAGGAATTATGAGATCTACAATAAGGAAATGCTCGCAGTTATGCATGCATTTTACAAATGGTCGCACTATCTCAAGGGTGCCAAGGAAACCATGGAGGTGTTAACAGACCATCGAAACCTGACGTATTTCCGCAAACTGCAGAATTTGAACTGACGGCAAGCGCAATGGGTCACAGACTTACAGGATTATAACTTTGTTATCAAGCATCGGTCAGGAAAATCAAATTCCAAGGTGGACTTGTTATCTCGGAGGGCAGGTCATGCAAGAGGCAAAAACGATAATGAGGGCATCATCTTGTTGAAGGAACACCTGTTTATCCAAGTCTATGATGATGATAGGGCCATTGAAGATATCATCAAAGATTTGAGGAAAATTCCGAAACGCCAATGGGAAATGCAGGTGCAGGAAGGAATCAATAAGCAGGATGCCGACTTTAAGGTCAAAAATGGACTTGTCATGTGGAAAGGAAGGGTATACGTCCCAGTGCACATCAAGCTCTGTGAAAATATCATCCAGATCCATCATTCATGGGGACACTTGGGAGTAGCCAAAACCCTGGAAAATGTGACATGGAACTTCTGGTGGCCAAACATGCGCAAGGACATTGAGCATTATATCCCGGGATGTGAAACTTGTCAAAAGGCAAAAGCAGACAGACAACCACGGGCGGCACCACTGATTCCTAACGAAGTACCATCAGAACCATGGGAGATAGTGTCGGTGGACTTAATGGGACCATTGCTGGAGTCTAAAGGCAATGACATGATCATGGTCATAGTGGATCACTTTACAAAGAAATCATACTTCCTTCCGACAACATCATCAGTAACGTCACAAGGGGTAGCGGTCCTGTTTAGGGATAACATATTCAGGGAGCATGGATTACCGTGACAGGTTATCAGTGATCGAGGACCACAGTTTGCATCAAAGTTCATGGATGATCTGTATGGAATGATGGGGATCAAAGCCAATCAATCAATGGCATATCACCTGCAGACCGATGGCCAAACCGAGCGCATTAATCAGGAGGTTAAGGAGTTCCTGACAATGTTTGTGAATCACCGACAAGATAACTGGAGTGATTGGTTAGCAATTGCGCAATTCTGCCATAACGATCAAGTACACTCAGCCATGGGATACTCCCCATTGAATTACGGACGACACCCAAACAAGGGACTGAATCCCACGCACACGCCAAAGGTCATCACTGTCGAGGACTTAGCCAAAGAAGTTGAGGATGTACACGCTAAGGCTAAACAGGCCTTGAACAAGGCAGCAGACATCATGAAACAGCGATACGACTCCCATTGGAAGGAGGCGCAACAGTACAAACCAGGTGACAAGGTGTATCTCAGTACAGAAAATCTGCCCGTTATTCGTGCAACTAAGAAGTTTGATGGCAAATTCATGGGCCCTTTGGAAATTGTCAAGAAGGTCGGCGAATCCGCATATCAACTCAAGATCCCAGCTTCCTGGAAAATATACAATGTATTCAATGAAGTGCTCCTCAAACCCTATCACGAGCCTGCCTTTCCTGGTCAGAAGGAGAAAGCGGCACAACGTAAAGAGTTGCAAATGGTGGAGGAGTCCCAAGATGACAAATACGAAGTCGAGGAAGTCGTGGACAGTCGGGTTAGTGGGTGCCTGGAATACTTGGTCAAGTGGAAGAATTATCCTGTTGAAGAATCGACTTGGGAACCTGCCAAGAATCTCACAAATGCTAAGATGGAGGTTCAGAAATTCCACAAGGTGAATCCAGGGGCTCCAAGATGAGTGGCAAATACTTGTGAGTTACATTACCGGAAGTGAAAAACCACACACAGGCATCGGTGCCCAAACGTCTGTTTGGATGGGAAGATGGAAAATTCGAATGCGATTACCTTGAATGACTAGAGAGGAACTGGCGTCGGTGGAAAGGCAATCGAAAAGATATTTATGCTGTTACGACCTAACGATTTTTCTATATTTTTATCTATTTTATCTGGAGGCCTATGGACGAGATATCACTTATGGAAGGACACTCGCACCCCTATGTTAGGACGGTCTAGGGTTATGTCAGCAAGGTGGCTGTACGGGAATGCCGATTAGATCAAGAGATAGGGATGACGGTTAAGTCACATCTTCTCATAGGGGCTGGGTGAGTCTGGGTTGAGGGTCTGGGTTCGTCACTGTGCGTACACGGTCATGGGGCTGCGTAGTCTGTGTGCATGGACCAGTGCTCATATGTATAAAAGGTGGTGTGTTCATAGGTAGGAGTCCTTAAGACTCTAGATAGTTTGCTCTACCACAGCTTACTGTTCTATTGTGTCGAATCTATCTCTTCTCCACACTCTTCTCATAAGTCTTGAGGTTGTGGTTAGGCTTGTCCTAACATAATCTAGAGTCTTTATCTATAAAACCCTTCGTCGTTGGTCACAGCGCTGAGCACGCCTTGCTCACTGTCGCTCACAGCGTTGAAGCCTTTTCAAGCTTCATTTTCTCAACAGACATCTGACCTAGTGCATGTTGCGACACGTGGCCACTAGCAGCCTCAAGCACTCTAGGCGACACAACAGTATTGGGCGAGAGTAGGGGCTTCGCTGATTAGTAGACCAGGCAGGGTCGAATCGGGTACCTACACCAGTACTGCAGAATAGTGGGTGGAACCCACAAAGACAACTCAGTGGCGTGCCGTGTATCAAGGCATACAGTCTCAGAATACCAATTACGTATCGGATCTATTGATCTGAGCACGAGGACATCTGAGTGAAGCACCAGGCACAATGCTATTGAGTCAGTTGGTGGAATTAAAATGAAGAATTGCATGCAGGTGCGTTATTGACCGCAGCATAGAATATCCGTGTTAGGAAGCGTGTGATATTGAAGAAGAGGCAACAAAGATCTATCTAGATCTCCTAGGCGACATGCAGGGGCCTTTCAATTACATTGTGCCAAGGGCAGGGTTGTCCTTGATGGGAGTCGGCATCGTGTTTGAGCTCGACTGGGTGCAGGGATGCGCAGAACCAAAGAAATCATCCAAAACGGCTGTGCGGCTTGACAACCGGCAGCGCGACGCACATGTCTGTGCCTGGCAGGCATGGAAAAAGGAACAGAGGCAGCAGTCACGCTGCAAGCAACGGATTCGAGAGCGTGAGGCCTGGGTGGCTGAGCAAGAATCCATCAGAGAACAAGAGGAGGCGTGGGAAGCACTCCTCGAGCAGCGCCGAAAATCGGCCAGAGAACAAAGGAAGTACTACGAGTACTTGACCCAGATCAAGAAGGAACAACAGACCCTGGAGGATCTGTTGCAACAATTCGAGGCGGACTCTCCGGTCTGGGAGGCGCTTTTTAATATGCCATCAAACCTTCAGCTGTTGTTGCTAGGGTTTGATATCATCACCCTGGAACATAATGGGCTGTTACTGTTGGCTAAAGAAAGGAACCGATTAATGCACGTGGCCAATGGGAACATCCGATCCACTAAAGTGCAAAGGATACAGGCATGGAAGGAGGATGCTGAGCGAGCCACGGGAATCTGGTACGATCCATACATGAGAACCTATATGCAGAGACAGGTCCATAAAGAAACACCGGTGGGAACCCCTGAACCAGGAATAATCACTCCCATGCCAATGATACACATGGACCTATTTCTGAGACAATTAGGAGAAGTACTAGACCCTACCAAAATGTGGGTAGAACTGCTACAGTCCCCACGATTGCTGAGTCAGTATACAACGGAGATCCCCGAGGATGCACCATGGTGATGAGATGGATATTGTTATATGACTCTGTTCAAAGAAGAGTACTATAATAAGTTCTATTGGCCAGGCTATCCTACCCTTGAGGAAATCCTCTCATGGGAACTGGAGCTAAGGGACACCAGGGCATGGTTTGCAATCCAGGACACCGATGAGGATGGGGTCTACCATGTGATCGAGGAAGCTGCCATACGCAAATATGAGGATGACATATACACCTGGGCAGATCTGGAGGATCTGGAATGATGCGGCAAATATGCCAAAAAGGCAGTGATCAGGGGATTGGGAAAATCAAAGCCAAAAATGGCAACAATCTTGTCGTTTATCCAATCAGTACCAAATTCCCAGAAGTCCTTTAAAAGTTCCAAGACATCCCTGGTTCCGAAAATGTCGTACTCCCAAGCTGTCATAAGCCAATCTGGGCCAAGCAAGTCCCTGACACGAACAATGGGGGCGGATCACACATGGCATAACGGATCGATCCAACGCATCAATGACTGTATCGAGAAGGACCCCGCAATCCCCTGGGTCAGTGAGGACGTCAAGGCAAGGATCGAGGAACAAGCCTGACAAGTGCAAGCGCAGATCGCCGAGGCCGAGAAATGGATTGATCTAGGAAAACCCAAACAATTCAAAAATCAGGGTTACAAAGATCATGCGATCATGGCTATTAATAACTGGCACCGAGAAGTCGATAAGGAGTTTGCCTTACCATATCCATACCCATGTCAATGACACCCTAGCAACAAGACCAAGTTACATCCGGATGTACCAGGATACTGCTATCTAATTCTAATTAAATGATGCTATTGGGACAAGTACATGTGGCCCGCATACCCACAAGTCCATGAGATCATAGCATGGGACCCTAGTTTATGGGATGCCAATGTCACAGTCAGGGTTCGCAAAACATATGGGGTAGCAGACTGTTACCACATCGAAAAGGCGTCAGATGGGGTATCAGGATGGAATGAATCGTCCTTGATAATGTCAGCAGGCATGGGATACAAAAGATTCGGAGTGTTCGTGTACAATGGAGAAATGATTAACCGGTTGTATAACGCCATAATGGGATGGAGGTGGCATGGAAATGCTGATGACCCAGAAGTCATTGAAGTTGGACACCCGGCGGGAACAACATCAGCAGATGTGGCAGCCCGGAATAATGAAATTGAACAGCTGGAATGGGGTTGACGAGATACAGCCAACGCGGTGGCAGCAGTAATAGCCGATGCAATTAACAAATGGAGACGAGTCAATCCAAGACCGGAGCCATCACCTCTCATGAAGGCCGAGATGCCAGATTATTATCAGGGGGACCCTCGATACGTAGATTCATGGTGCCAGTAAATGCAAACATATTTTACCCTGGCATGAGAAACCCAATTGGGAAGGCAAATCTCGATCTGCCTATATCGGATCAAAGGGGGAGATAAAAATCGAGCAGGTGATTGGGCAAGTGTAAAATTGCGGCAATGGCAGGAAGCAATGGAAGAATATGAGCATGGAGTCCGAACAGAAGGATGGTCATCAAATCTCACCTACCAATGGCTAAATGATGGGGAAATGGCAGGAGGTGTGGTAGTGCGAAGGGCCATGCGCCACAAATTCCCATTCCTAAGTTGGGCAGGGTTCAAGGAAGAGATGCACAATTTCTTTATGTCAATGGAAACCCAAGAAGAGGCAACGGCCGCACTAATAGCGCTGAAACAAGGAGACTCCTTGGTCGAGGACTACATCATTCACTTTAATGCACAGGCACCCTTATCAGGATGGGACGGCAAGGCCTTGATTGATCTATTTAAGGATCACATCCACCTGGCCCTGGGACGAGAATTGATCCAGCACGGCAATTTACCGGCTAATGCGACCCTGAGGGAAATCCAAGACAGGGCAGTGGAACTGGCAAAGGCATATTGATGAGCAAAAAAGGCATATGGGGGACAAACCAGTTTCACCATGTACAAAGAAAAACCAATAGAAAACCGGCAAGGCCAACTACATATAAGCCAGTCACAACTGACCCAGATGCAATGGACATCGACGCCACTAAATGCAAGGAACGCATATGTTACAATTGCGGAAAACTGGGCCATTTTAAGGCGGATTGCAAGGAGCCCAAAAGGTACACAAGGGACGAAAAAGGCAAGGGAAGGATGAGGCAGATGAAAATGGAAGAGCTCACTGAGGAGCAATGGGAGGAAATGGGGAAGGCAAAGGGTTTTGGCGGAAGCCAGTAGGAGTGCACTCAGCACTACTGGCTCAGAAGGATTCTAGCTCGAATAGGGACTCTTGTATAACAATACCAGAATTATTATATGAGTGCAGGTCACAAATCCATCGAGTGCAAAAATTAAATATGAGTGCAAAACCAAGATTAAGGACATGGACCCCTGAGTGGGTATTAAGGAGAATTTGGCAACAGGATAAAGACATGGCAATACAGTGCTTACAACAATGGGTACATAATAAACGCAGCACTGAGGCCAACAAACAACTGCTGGAGCAGTTAGATAAATTACCTGAGGATGAGGCTTTGTGGAACCTTACACTGTTGCGGGGACAGGTAGTGAAGGCAATGGGAAAACAGGAAATGAATCTCCAAGCAGTCATAACTACCATGGACACAGGAAAAATGATCAAGGTCCAAGCATTACTAGACTTGGGATGTACTGGAACTTGCATTAACGATGAGTTTGTGGAAAAATACAAACTTAATAAATGAAAAATGCTACAACCCATGCCAGTCTATAATGCAGACGGAACTAGGAATGTGATGGGAAGTCTCGAATACATGACACAATTCAAGCTATGAATTGGAGATCATGAAGAGGTTATTGAATGTGGCATCGTGCGCTTAGGGAAAACAGAACTGTTCATCGGATATGACTGGCTACAAAAACATAACCCAGCGATTGACTGGAAATGGCAGCAAGTGACATTCAGCCGTTGCCCAGGAACATGTTGGAATCGCTCTGAAGTTGCGGAACCTGAGGAAGAAATTGACGTCATGGAACCATTAGAAGATGGTGAAAAATTATTGGCAGTCTACATTGGAGAACCAGAACTTAGAGTAAGATCAGTCACTACGGATATAGCAGCTAAGGAAGCGGCAACCACAGTAAAACATTCACTGGAAGACGTTGTGCCTGGACATTATCTAGGACATCGAAAGGTATTTGAAAAGGAAACCTTCGACGAACTACTGCCACGACGACCATGGGACCATGCAATAGAGTTAATCCCAGGGGCCAAACCAGTAGACTGCAAGATATATCCCCTCAACTGCGTTGAGCAGGCACAACTGGACGAATTCTTAAAGGAGAATTTAGAGTCAGGACAAATCCAACCCAGCAAGTCACCGATGGCATCCCCATTCTTCTTTGTCAAGAAAAAGGATGGAAAGTTACAACCAGTACAGGATTACCAACGGCTGAACAAGATGACTACTAAAAATTGGTACCCGTTACCGCTCATTGCAGAACTGGTGGATAAGCTGTCAAAAGCCCAGGTATTTTCCAAAATGGACATTCGTTGGGGATATAACAACGTCTGTATCAAAGAGGGTGACAAATGGAAGGCAGCGTTTCGCACCAATCGAGGATTGTTTGAACCGCTGGTAATGTTCTTCGGTCTAACCAACTCTCCAGCCACGTTTCAGACAATGATGAACGATATATTCCAACAAGAAATTGCTGAAGGATGGGTAGTCATTTATATGGATCACATCTTAGTATTTTCATCATCACAAGAAGAACACAAGGGCCATGTTAATAGGATCTTAGCGAAGCTGGAGGAGCACAAATTGTCACTAAAGCCTGAAAAATGCTGGTTCGATCAGAAGCAGATTGACTTCCTGGGACTTGTTATTAGCCAAGACTCGATTCGTATGGAACAAGGAAAGGTCAGAGCCTTAGCAGAGTGGCCGGAACCCATGTGTAAATGGGAACTGCAGCAATTTTTGGGGTTCATTAACTTCTATTGACGTTTCATCGAAGGGTTTGCAAAGGTCGTTAGACCTCTAACGCAGTTAACGGGCAAAGTTGATTGGTTCTGGACAGAATTGCAGTCAACTGCCTTTCAGGGACTGAAAGACCTTGTGGCGAGGGAGGTGGTTCTTAAAATTCCGGATGATGAGGGGCAATTTCGGGTTGAGGTGGATGCCTCAGACTTTGCCATTGGAGGAATCCTGTCACAGCAGGGAAAAGATGGATTGTGGAGACCTGTAGCTTTTATTTCCAAGGCCCTTAATGACACAGAAAGAAATTATGAGATCTACGACAAGGAAATGCTCGCAGTTATGCACGCATATTACGAATGGTCACACTATCTCAAGGGTGATAAAGAAATGGTGGAGGTGTTAACAGACCATCAAAACCTGACATATTTCCGAAAGCCACAAAATCTGAACTGACGACAAGCGCGCTGGGTCATGGACTTACAGGACTACAATTTTGTGATCAAGCATCGGTCGGGAAAGTCCAACTCCAAAGCGGACTTGTTATCTCAAAGAGCAGGCCATGCATGAGGGGAAAATGATAACAAAGGAGTCAGATTGTTAAAAGAACACCTGTTTATCCGAGTCTACGATGATGATAGAGCAATTGAAGATATCATCAAGGATTTAAGGAAAATTCCGAAACGCCAATGGGAAGCACAGGTGTGGGAAGGTATTGACAAACAAGACGCCGACTTTAAGGTCGAGAATGGACTTGTCACATGGAAGGGAAGGGTGGACATCCCAGTGCACATCAAGCTTCGGGAAAACATCATCCAAATCCATCATTCATGGGGACATTCGGGCGTTGCTAAGACATTGGAGAACCTGACAAGAAACTTCTGGTGGCCTAACATGTGCAAGGACATCGAAAGATACATTCCTGGGTGTGAGACATGTCAATGGGCAAAGCCGGATCGACAGCCGCACGCGGCACTGTTAGTTCCAAACGAAGTACCATCAGAACCATGGGAGGTAGTTTCCATCGACTTAATGGGCCCATTACCAGAGTCAAAAGACAACAATATGATTATGGTGGTGGTGGATCGCTTTACAAAGAAATCATATTTCCTTCCAACAACATCATCGGTGACATCGCAAGGGATGGTGGTCCTGTTCAGGGACAACGTATTCAGGGAGCATGGATTGCCGCAGAAGGTTATCAGTGATCGAGGACCACAGTTCACATCAAAGTTCATAGATGATCTGTATGGAATGATGGGGATCAAAGCCAATTGATCAATGGCATATCACCTGCAGACTGATGGCCAAACCAAGCGCATTAATCAGGAGGTTAAGGAATTCCTGACCATGTTCGTGAATCACAGACAGGATAACTGGAGCGACTGGCTAGCGGTGGCACAATTCTGTCATAACAATCACATACACTCAGCCACAGGATACTCCCCATTTTTCATGAACTATGGACGACACCCAAACAAAGGATTAAATCCCATGCACATGCCCAAGGCTGTTGCAGTCGAAGACCTAGCCAAGGAAGTTGAGGATGTACATGCTAAAGCTAAACAGGCCTTAAACAAGGCAGCGGACATCATGAAACGGCGATATGACTCCCATCAGCAGACAGCGCGTCAATATAAACTGGGTGACAAGGTGTATCTCAGTACAGAGAACCTACCTGTTATACATGCAACTAAGAAGTTCGATGGCAAATTCATGGGACCCTTGGAAGTGGTTAAGAAAGTTGGCGAGTCCGCATACCAACTCAAGATTCTGGCTTCATGGAAGATATACAATGTGTTCAATGAGGTGCTCCTCAAACCCTACCATGAACCCACTTTCCCTGGTCAGAAGGAAAAGGCGGTGCAACGAAAAGAACTGCAAATGGTGGAGGAGTCCCAAGACGAGGAATATGAAGTCGAGGAAGTCATTGATAGCTGAGTTAGCGGCCAGGCCGGCAGATGTCTAGAGTACCTGGTCAAATGGAAAAATTATCCAGTTGAGGAATCGACATGGGAACCCGCCAAGAATCTCGTAAATGCTAAGAAGGAGGTTCAGAAATTCCACAAGGCAAATCCAGGGGCTCCAAGATGGGTGGCCAATACTCAAGAGTTGCGCTATTGCAAATGGGAAAATCACACACAGGCATCGGTGCCCAAACGCTTGTTTGGATGGGAAGACAGAAAATTCGAACGTGATTACCTTGAATGGCTAGAGAGGAACTGGCGCCAGTGGAAAGGTGATCGAAAGGATATTTATGCCAAGGAAGATACAGCTGGAACGTTTCAGAGGCTTTTGGAAAACTCTACTTCTCAGGACGAGAAGTCTTAAGGGGAGGGTCATGTTACGACCTAACGATTTTTCTATATTTTTATCTATTTTATCTGGAGGCCTATGGACGAGATATCACTTATGGAAGGACACTCGCACCCCTATGTTAGGACGGTCTAGTATTATGTCAGCAAGGTGGCTGTACGGGAATGCCGATTAGATCAAGAGATAGGGATGACGGTTAAGTCACATCTTCTCATAGGGGCCGGGTGAGTCTGGGTTGAGGGTCTGGGTTCATCACTGCACATACACGGTCATGGGGCTGCATAGTCTGTGCGCACGGACCAGTGCTCATATGTATAAAAGGTGGTGTGTTTGTAGGTAGGAGTCCTTAAGACTCTAGATAGTTTGCTCTACCACAGCTTACTGTTCTATTGTGTTGAATCTATCTCTTCTCCACACTCTTCTCATAAGTCTTGAGGTTGTGGTTAGGCTTGTCCTAACAGTGACCAGTGAAGAGCATCAGTGGTGACACCAGTGAATGAAGCAATGGTGGATAATACTCACCATCTATTGAAAGTGGTGCATCTGTGAGAGTGGTGAGAGCAGACATCACCAGAGCTGGAGCAGCCAGAGTGGGGATGTGGTAAGTGGCCAGAGTGGAATGTGCCAAAATTCTGATAGTAGGCCGACTGAGCTCACCGTGTACACAACCATGCACAATGTCAGGCATCGCAACATGGACCTCCCTCACCAGCTGGTTGTACCATTTCCGATATGGTCACCTTGTTGGACAACCCACTGCTGCAGCAGGTGATATGTGCCACACCCTTGGTAGCATGGTGCTTCTTTTTCTGGCACCCTGGAGAAGCACATTCTTCACAACCATCTTGCAACTCTCCAGGCCAATCACCTCTTCACAATGGTATCCAGTGACTTGTTCACACTGCTCAGCATATCACTGAACAAGTTGACATTTGCAGCGCATCTGGTAAGCGAGTCTAGCAGCGTCATAGTTCCACAAAAAGATGAGGGAGGTGATAACCGTAAAGGAGCTGAACAAATCTTCTTTCTTCAGCACCTCATTCTCTGATTCTTCTTGGTTAGCAAGCTATTGCATACCAGATGCAAAACGTTCACCAATCCTGCCCAATGCCAGCCAGCCACCATCTTGTCAGTACTAGTGTTGTCATGCCCAACACTGACCACATTCTGCCCACTGCACCCACAGGTGTGGCTGAATGGCCGATACACCCTGGCACAAACACATGTCATCCTCACAACTGACAGCCAGCCAGCCTTGACCCTCAGATTGGCTCTCTGCTCACAAAGTTGTCGGGCAATGGTGGACAAGTAGGACAGGCATCAAGGCAAAGGTTGGCACAAGCTTGCGATTGCTGCTCAGAAAGCGCATTCAGGCTGCTCTCTGCCTTGCTGCAGCATGGCATGCAGCTTGCAGTAGAATATGTGATCTGAAACCCATGTCAGAAAGCAAGTTAAAAAACAAGACAGTTTGAACTTGCAAATACGCATCTATTGTCAAAATCTTCCAATAATCGCTGTGTGAGTGTAACAGGTGAGCACTTGGGCTCAAAGCAATATTTGTCACTTCGGCAGCATGAGAAAAGTCAGCATGGGATAGGTTCGTTTTAATGACCCATGCATGAGCTAGGGCAGGTGGGGACAGAGCCAAGTAAGGTGTTGAAAGGTGGCTGGTACTACTAGGCTTTGGAGGACTCATGGTGCTGGGGGTCACTCTCACTGTAGACCTCAGCATCCATGGCTGTTTTGACCTCTTCAAGTACAATGGCATCATGCCTGCCAGTGATTGCGACGAGGGGCAGGGGTTGCATGAGGGGAAGTTGCAAGGAGCCAGCACTGTGGCCATCATGAGCAGTATGCTATCGCGTGCTGGGAGTACACTATTGTGTGCTGATCACACTCCCATGTGCCTTACATTTCCTGCATCATATTGTCTATTGTAAAACTGTAAGTTTTCCAAACATATTTTGTTTTGTAAAATCTCTTGCCATATTTTATGTTTAGCCCAACATCAAATATCAAGTGGGAAACAATATTTTTTTCCACCATATATCATGCAGCAAAATTACAAGTTTTAAGAAAATTCTACAGTGTTCAAAATGTTATGCCATATTTTTCATATATCACATTGCCAAATGCTGACTAGCACTGACTGTGAAATGATTACAAAGACTAGAAGTTTAGTTTGATGCATCATTTAAAAAGCCAATCAAGTTTTGCCAGTCACAAAACATAGTGAAAAATGTTATGTTTCATGTCATGAGAAATGTGTTGTTTTTCCTGCATCTGTCAATTTGCAAAATACTTGTCAAAATTATAAGTTTTACTCTGTTACAAATAAGGAGCTAAATTTAAACATCATGCAATGCATTTTGCCCAGATTTTGCCACCTGCAAAATTCAACTCCCCCAGCTGTGCGAGGGCCAGCCTGGCCTGTCAAAAATGAGAACAGGCATGGTGCAGGAATTCAGCGCCTGTGCCAGCTTGAAAAAGAGTGTACACAATTCCAGGTTCTGCCCAGATTGTGTGTGCATTGGCTTGTGAAATGCCACCTGAGTTTCATACATCCATATACTGCCATTAAAATCGTCAGCACATGCACTGTCTCCAGCCAAATAGTCAGGTAGTACCTTGCATCAATTCCAAAGATTACAGTGTGATTTCCTTGGCCATTCTTGACAAATCCTTCACACAAGGTCAACTCCATCAGGGAGCTATCCTCCATGGACAGTTTGAGGAGCTGTCAAAATGTGAGGATTAGGCCGACAAGAAAAGACAGTTGTGTGGCCATCGCAGTGGTGGAAGGCATCATCAATGGTTCATATGTCTGAGATCACTTGGGATCAGGACAGACACACAGTGGAGGGATTGAGAGGTGGCCAGCACATCCAATAGCAAACAGACCTGTTTACAACAGTAAACAGAGTCTATGTGGTGCCAAACTGGACAAAAAGCCACAAACACTCATGATTTATCGTGCTTCATCATAATTTCTCATGATCATTGATGATGCATGATGCATGAATCATGATCCAGCATGAATGATAATGATTGGTTAAATATTAAACATTGTGAACACATCATGAATGCATTGTGAACACTCTAAGCTAGACATCTACATCATGAATGCATCATGAACACTATTTAGCTAGCCATTATGGAACAGAAGATCAATTGTAGTAATAATCCTGCATGAATCATGAATGCATCGTGAACACATTGTGAATGCATCATGAACACTCTCTGCTAGCCATCTACTCAATAAATGTCTCTGCAACTGCCAAGCACAACTGCTGGCCATCAGTGTGGCTTGTACCTATATAGTTTCTGATTGTAATTTTTTCGTTTGCGACCTCCTTGCTCTTACTATACCATGCCTGTCATTGACCCCTTCACACTCCAGCAATGGGGCGAGTGCATTGACTGCAACAGGTACTGTCAAATGACTCTCTTTGGCGACAACTTTTGGGACACACCTCTTGCTGTGACTGAAGCATGTCACTACCATCCTTGGTGGCAGCACTTGCAGACCCATGCCTTCACCACAGCGCGTGGCACATGCCCCTCGAGCAATTGTGGAGGTTATTTTCCACACGTTCATATATATAAAGCATGAACAGCTTCAGCTATATACTGATGATGACTTAAGGAGCCAAATCTCACCTGTGGCATCTGCATTGGCAGTTATCCATTTGAAAGGCACAAGTTGCTCAAAACAGTGGATTCAGCTCCCATTGGCACTGTAAACGAAGCCACTGTCAACACCGCCACCACCATAGCCTGAACTCCTCCTCGGCATGCATATTCTAACAGCACAGGTGCCATTCAAGATTGGACTGGTAGTAGCAAGGCCTCTGTTGTGGCCAACCACAACCATGTCAATTCTGCTATGCGTCACAGAGCACCCAATCCATGCGGCCATGGCCAACACATTGCATGGCCCATGCCTTCAATGGGAGAACATGGTGAGCCCATTGTTGAGCTAAACTGTGTGATGTGGCCATTTGTGGTGCATGTTTTGCATGTCCATGTCAAAGCTAGTAATATTTGAGGTAGGTTGATAAGGGCTTGTTGGACGAAGGTTATGAGCCACCTGAGCCAATTTTCTCTACACGGAACCTCGGTGAGATAATTGAGTGCCTGTGGACCAACCACCTGGTATTTTAAGTAACCATTGACAAAGACTCGCCCAATCCATGGAAGACAATCAATGTATCACTGCATGACCACTTGAAGAGTAATGGATTTGAGCTTGAAACACGTGAAGGCAATGATGGTAACATGTTTACAAACCTTTCCTGGGATATCATGGTTAAGAAAGCAAATCGAAATTCATCAAAATATCATTACCATGTTGGTATGGCCGGTCCTGGACAGAAATTTTCTCAGATCCTCTTTGCCCAAGCAGAACAGGTTGAGCTCCAAAATGACCCTACCAATATACCCTTTGTTTTACTTGGTAAGCACTAATGATCCTTGATTATCTGACTGATGTGCACCCCAGCCCCCACCAAAAATAATCTTTGTGGCATGATCTCTGAAGATACTATGCATTGCCCTCATCCATGTATGCCATGGCAAATGTTAAAGGGTTTAAAATGGTTGAAATTCAAAAGCAACCAAGCAGCGAAGTGCATCAATAATGTGTGCCCTCCTACAAGGGATGTAACACACCCATCTTCCCTGCCCACCCGATATGCCCCTTCACCTTCACTGCCGCCTGCCCCTTCATGTTGGAATCGTTCACCCTCTCCCACTGTGAGTTCACCCCTTAATGTTGAATTCCCATTTCCTGATGTGGCCAAAAGCCTCATCAGCGCAATACCAGACCGCAAACCTTCAGCATAAACTCATCTAATGCTGGCGACATTGATAACGTTAACAATGGACTGTCGGATGTTGTTTTTCCCCATCTCAACAATATTGGCAACTGGCAGTCTCAGATCCGAAGGTTGCCTTTCATTTACACCTTCAGAATGGAGGCTCGTACAGTTGCAGAGTGTTCTGTAGCTTTCATTGAACTGGTCAAAGCCCTGTTGATGGGAGGCACGTATGTTCCTGGATTGCCATCTATCAAGTACACTATTCAGAACAATGAAGTGTTGTTGAGCTTTCAACACCCTTTCAAAATGTCAGTGTCTTCCTAGTAATCACATTTTTTTGCGAACTCATCTGCATGTAGAGGCCAAAACAACAACAATGGATTGACAGGCACCATTGGAGATGGACCTGCCCATGCCATATATCACAGAGCCCTGGAGTTACGTGTAGATGACAGCAATCATTGGCTGAATATCCATGGGAACACTTACCATACTCTAAACCTATCTCTTCAATCCTCATTCATTCTGGATGCCACCTTGGTGGACTATAGGTTGGATGGAACAATAATTGCTCTGTCCATGGTACAGCTCCTCATGGAGCCATACCCTGTCAACCCATTCCTCGTTTACACATCATTCTTTCACAGTTCCAAATGTTTGGATTTCTTCTTGCTTCCTTGCTTTGAAGATTTTCAATGCTGTCATCTTTTGGCAATGATCCCCGACAAAGAAACTCATTGTTACAGATGATGCCTTCTTCATCGTGCTTAGAAATGACGAACAGAGTCTCAGTCTGCTCCCAGTCGTGACAACTACTGTTAGGATGATGAGGACACTAAGTCTGATGATGACAAAGGCCCTTAGATTGATGCGTTCAGTGATGAGGAAGAGAGGCAATGATTCAGAGGCTGAGAGGAAGGTAAAACTTGTCTAAGTTGGAACTGAGGTACTACTGTACAGGAGAGGTCCTTATATATGTTTAGAGAACAATAGAGATGACAAAAAAGGAAGAAAAGCTGTAGCTACCTGAGAAGGAAAGATGAAGGTAACTACTAAATAAAAATAACATCCAAGGCAATGCATATGGTAATGATGATGATGTAACTGAGATACGTCCATCCACTGAGTAATGACAATGACGAGGAAAGAAAAAGAAACTGTAACATTACACCCTTTGTATGGGAGAAGTCACCGACTTCTTCCAATTGCCCTGCCCCCATCCGTTGTTACTGTTGTCACCCCCCCCCATCCATCACCGTCAGTTTTGTCATGCCAATTGGTGAGGACGTTGATGTCAGCTATGGTGGTGTCAATGAGTTTTTGTGTCACCCTCAAGGTGCAACAGAGGTGTTGGAGCACCATTCAATCCTGGGCAGACTCCTGGTCAGGGACAGCAGAGCAAGGAATCTTGATGGAGTTGTGGATGGCAGCATCGACCTCCATTACAACTCTGACTGCTGCATGGTGAACGTCAGAAGTGACAGATGTGAGGTTCTGGATGGGGCCGGAGGTGGTGGCAATGAAGACATTGGTGAAGTCGGACATTATGATGGAGGAGGCAATGAAAATGTGGTGAAGGTTGGAAAAAGTGGGAGTGCGTCGAAGACTGCAGTTATCCAGAGCGGATTGGATCTTTCAAGTTCCTGCACGTTTTTTTTATAGAGATTGACTGCTTTGACTGTTCCCTTCATTCTCATAGTTGCTTTCAAACTCCTCGTCGTTCTGCATGATTAATTCGTCTATATCTGGCCAATTGTTTGTAACATTTCCAGCTGGTTCCTCAATCATGGGTTCTACATACGAAATGTCCCATATTGAATTGTTTGTGGGTCGTTGCAGGATCGCTTGAAATAATTCTTCCGCAAATTGTTCAGCAGCAGTAGTTGGTGTAGGAGATGTGGGCACTGTTGTCCCTGGATCCAAAGATGACTCTTCAGCATCATAGACCTCATAATTTGGGTAGTAGTACTGCCATCCATTATTTGTTGTCCTGATGATGCTTTGGACTCCGGGGTATCCTGGTTCAAATTCATGTTGGTTGTAGAATGGTGGGTTCAGGGTGC
>MIPV01002693.1:0-19237 GCA_001983365.1 Amanita bisporigera | reverse complement strand
ACCTTACTACTGTCCCTTGCATTATCCAAAATGTCCGCCGTACCATCCAAAAGAGAGTCGAAAAACTTGCTCAGTGAGTCGAATTTTGTCGTACCTGGCGAAGCGTCAACGATCCATAATAATAAGGTCGTAAATCACTGGACCTTCGTATACAACTGGCGTATGTGATCCAGAGGGATACACAACAACCTTCGTCTCTTTCGCGAGACCAAGCTGACTTGAAATGTTGTCGTCTTCGTCTTTGGCAACAGCAAGTTTCAGTTTTGCATGATAATTGTTCCCAAGGACCTTCCAGAGGAGCGGAACCTTTTTCTCTTTCGTTAAGAGAAGCGCACGATGTTTATCGTCACTCTACGTGACACGTCAAAGAACATATGAAGGTTACGGAATGATCACACACACTTTTTCCACCCAAGCCTTGATTTCGTCCACGTCAGAAACCTTGTCTACGTGATTGGGTACTCGAAGAGATGCCCACTTGAAGATGGCGCTTGCACTCCGATCCCCTGATTCGTACACCATTGGTGGTACCTTGTTCCCTTTAGGGAATACCTGAAACATGTTAAACAATCGCGTCCCTCAGTTGACTAGACGGCATACTTTAAGGGTAGGGAAGCCTTGTATGTGCTATACGGACATTTAGCACAATTGCACCAGGTGCTCTGAACAAGCGTACCTGTTCCGAGCACAAACGCTTATTCGCATCAGCATCGCAGTCGATGGCATATGCAGGGACCAAGGGGTGAAGACTTTTCGCGGCTTTGATATATTCAGGAACCATTCGCTGACAGTGCTAGCCATCCCAAGTCAGTGAGATAGTCACACTTCAGACAAACCCTTTTGTTGACGTACACCGCACCACGGCGCAACAAACGCAACTACGCTCGTTTTCTGGTAAGTCACATTGTCAGACATCTCCTCACAGCAGAGACTGGACGCGACTCACGTCTGACTTCATCGCTTTCTTGAACCCCTTCTCATCTAGCATATCCACCCCGGATTTTGACGAGAATATTGCTGCAGATACCAATGAAGGCATCATGGCCAGAGCCAATGCCAGTAGGTTGAATTTCAGCATCTTGAGGTTGCAGCTACCTTGAAGAATAGCGAATTGCCACAGGGGCCAAATGTAGTGACGTGTACCGTTCACGTGACGCTAGGTGTCACATGTCACGCGTCATGGATCTTTTTGAAAGGCACCAACCAACACTGCTTGGACACTTATGGGCTGATCGAACTGGCTACCTATAAGGATTGTCATTTCCGCTCAAACGATTCTTTTGTTCTCCTTTGAAATGATTCAGGCCTTAACTTGCGCTTTGGTGTGGAATGGACAGATGGGCGTGGACGTTAAATCTGCTCAAGACGTGGAGAGAGCGCTCAAGTTTGCAACGATGTGCTAGTGATGGTGCAAACATCATCTCACCGTGAGCAGACGATGCTAATGATAATGAAGATGACTATGACCTGGATACGATATGAGAGCATGCCCTTGGAGGGAGCGCAGTTGCGAAAACGGTCTAAAACTCGGGAGTTGGCGCAAATGCCGTAGCATCGGATGACTTTCAGCCCCGATGTTTTAAAAATAGCGCTGCCTTAAAGTTTCCGCGCATACATCACTGACTGCAACTCGGCATCCGCGCTAAAATTCGGAGCTTCAAAAGCCAAGCGCCCTATTTACGCATCTATGTAATGACCGCGCATATACAAGAGCGATGATTACCCTTTGGCCGTCGCACCCGACCCGATGTTTCAAGAGGCTTCGTCTCAAGCCCGGCCCTTCTCCCCGGGAACCCCGCCAGGTTGATCGCGTTTGGCGGATTGGATGTGCCTTATGTAACTAAAGCCCGTATGAACGACTGAATTAGCTCGCGCTTGTGCTTGCGACGAAAACGTACAGTGGCATCTAATATAGAATCCCGTGGTTCGAGTCAAACAGAGTCAAGCCCCGTTTTATAAGAGTCATTTGAACTGATACTCTTCCTCTGATGGTGATGTGGTTGTGATGGAGATGCTGCTACACTGATGCCAGTGGTGATTGAGATGATGCTGATGCTGACAGAGATGGAGATAGCGGTGCTGATGGTGGACAACACGACCTCGTTAATAAGCCGGACGGGATGACACCCTATTGTAATTCTGCAAGCTGCAACTGCAAGATGCTGACCCTCAACATCCTCGCAATGGCTCTGGCCATGATGCCTTCATTGGTGTCTGCAGAATTATTCTCGTCAAAATCCGGGGTGGATATGCTAGATGAGAAGGGGTTCGAGGAAGCGATGAAGTCAGGCGTGAGTCGCGTCCAGTCTCTGCTGCGAGGAGATGTCTGACAATGTGACTTACCAGCAAACGAGCGTAGTTGCGTTTGTTGCGCCGTGGTGCGGTGTATGTCAATAAAAGGGTTTGTCTGAAGTGTTACTATCTCACTGACTTGGGATGGCTAGCACTGTCAGCAAATGGCTCCTGAATATATCAAAGCCGCGAAAAGTCTTCACCCCTTGGTCCCTGCATATGCCATCGACTGCGGTGCTAATGCGAATAACCGTTTGTGCTCGGAACAGGTACGCTTGTTCACAGCACCTGGTGCAATGACAAATTGTCCGTATAGGACGTAATAGGCTTCCCTACCCTTAAAGTATACCGTCTAGACAGCTAAAGGGCGCAATTTTTAACATGTTTCAGGTATTTCCTGAAGGGAACAAGGTACCACCAATGGTGTACTCGGGGGATCGGAGTGCGACCGCAATCGTCAATTGGGTATCTCTTCAGGTACCCAATCACATAGACGAGGTTTATGACATGGAGGGAATCAAGGCTTGGGTGGAAAAGGTACGTGCAATCATTACGTGCTTTAATGTGTTCTTCGACGTGTCACATAGAATAAGGATAAACCTCGTGCACTTCTTTTAATGAAAGGCAAAGGGATCCATTTACAATGGAAAGCCCTCGGGAATAAGTATTACGGGGAACTGCACTTGGCTGTTACGGTAATTACCAAAAACACAAATGACATCTCAAGTCAGCTCGGTCTTACGAAGGGGGCCAAAATGGTTGTATATCACACTAGATCAGATACGCCGACTATATACAGAGGTTCAACGTTTATTGACTATTATCATGGGTCGCTAATGCTTCCCCAGATAGCACAAAAGTCGCCGTCCTGAGCAAGTATTTCGACACTCTTGTGGGCAGTACGGCGCACTGAAATTTTGGATAATGCAACGGAGAATGAGGTCAAGGACGAAGTACCGAGTATCCTTTTGTCATACTTTACGCGACTTCTCATGATCTGTGGGATAACTATGTAACTTATTCTGAACCCTTCTATACTATACAAAATGCAGCCCTCGAGATGGTATGGTTTTGAATGGAGTCAAGATGTTGAAGAAGGATATGGAATAGATATGATTCAACAGGGGTATTGTTGTGTGTCTATTTCCAGATCTGCTCTTGGCTATTGTTACAGTCTCTTTTTCTTCCTTGTCATCTTCATTACTCAGCAGATGGACATGTCCTTGTAATTGTTACATCATCATCATTACCATACACATTGCCTTGGACATTATTTCCTCTTAGTAGTTGCCTTCATCTTTCCTTTCTCAGATAACTACAGCCTTTTATCCTCTTTTGTCATCCTTATTGTTCTCTAAACACATACATATAAAGCCTCCTCCTGTACAGTAGTACCTCACTTCTGACTTAGATGAGTTTTACCTTCCTCTCAGCCTCTAAGATATCACCTCTTTTCTTCATTGCTGAATGCATTGACCAAAGGGCCTTCATCATCATCAGACTTAGTGTCCTTGTTATTATATTGGTTGTCGTCATGACTGGGAGCAGACTGAGACTCTGTTCATTGTTCATAAGTACAACAAAGAAGGCATTGTCCATAACAGCTATCTTTGTAGATTGCTTCTCCTTGAAGGCAGTATGTACCTCATGTTGAAAGAGGGGACAGCAGTGCATGCACAGGCTAAGTAAGACTTTCAACTACTTACATTGTTCAGACTGTGTTCTGCTTTTATCACTCTGTGGCTAGTTAAAAAACCGCAGAATCATTGCTCAGAATGACCTTCTTATATAGACTTTTGGAACCCTAACCTAAGTACAATGTACACTACTTGTTATGGTTATTGGTACCTTTATTGGTGCTGTTATGAGTCATTCTGAGTCATATGACTCATGCACAGTTGTAATCTATTCATAGATGTTCTAGATTGTTCCATATGACTCATGCGCAGTCATATGAGTCATAGTGAGTCATAATCATAGGAACTGATGATCTGGTGAGTCATTTGCATGACTCATTATCATTAGTTAAATATGAAACACATAAATAATAGTCATTAATTCTAATCTAATAAGATTAGATATGATGCAGATAAGATATAGATTAGATTATATATTAGATAAGATAACAAATGAAGTTCATTAGATTTACTAATGAAACCTATTAGAGTTTTGACACCTCAAAGTCCTCTTGATGCTTGTTTGGTGCAGGGGTGAGCATCAGATACATCCAAGCATGCTTATGTAAACAATAGAAGTGGTGTGTAAATAGCACACACATGTATATTAGGTTTGAGTGCCTTGTTCTAATAATGAGCCACAGCTCTGCACTACACCCATCTGCAACAGCCTGACTATAGCACCATCCCACCATTGTTTGTCACACTCCAGTCCACTGGCTACTCCTGCTCCCCTCTGCACAAATGCTAAAACCCCTCTTCAAGGCTCAGCTTCCAGATGAGTGCCTTTGTTACAGATGATGCCCTCCTTGTCATACATACTTAACAGTGACGAACAGAGTCTCAGTCTGCTCCCAGTTGTGTCAGCAAGTTTATATGTGACAGAGACACTAAGTCAGGTGATGACAAAGGTCTTTAGAATGATGTGTTTGACGATGAGCAAAGGAGGCAAAGTCTTAGAGTTGAGATGAGGGTCAAACTCGTCTAAGTTGGAACCAGGGTTCTACTATACATGAGGAGCCTTTATATATGTTTTAGAAGACAATAAGAATGATGAAAAAGGAAAAGAAGCTGTAGCTATCTAAGAAAGGAAAAGTGAAACAAGCTACTAAAAGGAAATAACATCCAAGGCAGTGCATATGATAATGATGATGATGTAGTAAGGATGTGTCCATCTGCTGAGTAATAAGGATGATGAGAAAGAGAAAAAGAGACTGTAACATTACCCCCCTTGTATGGGAGAAGTCACCAATTTCTCTAGTTGCCCTGCCCCCAACCATGGTTTGTGTTGTTATCCCCCCACCCATTGCCATCTACTCTATTGTGCCAGTTGGTGAGGGCATCAATGTCAGCTATAGTGGCATCAAGAAGTTTTTGCATTGCCTGCAAGGTGCGCCAAAGGTGTTGGATCATCTGGTGATCCTGAGAAGACTCCTGGTTGGGCATGGTGGAGTGGGGAATCTCGATCAAGGCATGGATGGTGGTGTCAGCCTCCATCAGTACTCTGACAGCGGCATGGTGGACATTGGAGGTGATGGCTGCAAGGTTCTGAATGGGGCCAGAGGCGGAGGTGATGAAAACGTTGGAAGTGAAGTCGGCCATTGCAGGAGAGGAGTTTTAAAAAGTTGGTGAAGGTTGAAAAAGGCAGAGGTGTGTTGAAGACTGCAGATATCCAGAACAGATTGGGATCCTTCAATCCTCATGCAGTTTTTTATAGAGATCGACCATTTCTACCATTTCCTTCATTCCTGGAGCTGTTTACAAAATCCTCATCATCCCATGTGATTATTTCATCCATATCTGGCCAACTGTTTGTAACATTTCTGGCTAGTTCCTCAATTGTGGGTTCCTTGTATGAAATGTCCCATATTGGATCATCTGCAGGTTGTTGCAGGATTGCTTGAAACAATTCTTCTGCAAACCATTCGGCTGATGCAACTGAAGTCGGGGATACTGGTGCTGTTCCTGGATCTGAGGGTGACTCTATTCTGTCATAGTCCTCATAGTTTGGGTAGTAGTATTGCCAACTGTCATTTATTGTCCTGATGATACTACAAATTCTAGGGTATCCTGGTTCAAACTCATGTTGGTTGTAAAATGGTGGGTTCAGGGTGCATAGTGGAGGGGGTATTCAGCGGTCTGTGGTGATTGGGTAGCTTGGTGGGAGAATGAAAGGGGTGATCAAAGGGGTTACTCGCAATGGGAACATGTCATAATATGTCCTTCCTAGGTCCTACCATTGGTCACTGATTTCTTCTGTTTCATTGTCACTGTTATCTCTTCCCAGATCTTCGGTTCCCCATGTATTCTTGATGATATCATATAATTTATTATCAATCCAATCATCTAGTGTCTGGATGGCCTCTTGATTTTGTCTTATCCTCTTGTTGCTTTGTTCAGGTGTATAGTAGGATGGGTTGTGTGTGATTTGATTGTAATTTGACATATGTAGGGGTTCAAGGGTAAAGGTCTCCCATGAGATGCTTTGATGGTGATGCATACTATTTCTCCTGCTCTATAACAAAATGAATGCCATCCTTGATAGGGGTGAAGGTGATATGGTTTGAGAATAAAGAATTGTACATATTGTGGGAGTTTTCTTGATGCTGAGAGGGGGAGAGGGGCATGAGTGAGAGCATAGTTCTGTGCATATATGCTGTTGAGTTTAAGATGTTTGCAGTTGCAATATGTAACCATGATTGTTTTCTTCTTTTACAGTTGCCTCCTGGTTTTATACTCTTGTAGGACTTCCACAGCATTACCCAGATTGCACTCAGGTTCCCATGAATTGTTGTTTGATCTGTAGCCTTTCCATTTAACCAAATATTGATACCCTGCACCATGTTTTCAGTGTGCGAGAATTGCTTCTACCTCATATTCTTCATTTCCATTTATGAGATCAGGGAATGGTGCCGTGTAATTTGGGCCATGAGCTTCAGTTTGTTTGTAAGGGGACAACAGGGATGTGTGAAACACAGGGTGAATGCGCCATTGCTTTGGTAGTTTCAATTTGTACGTCACTGGTCCCATTACCTGTTCGATAATGAAGGGTCCTTCTCGTTTAGGTGCTAGTTTCCTTGACTGATATGGAATGTGTAAATTTCTATTTTCAAGCCAGACCTTGTTGCCTTTTTCGAACTGAATGGCTTTGTCTCTCTGTTGATGTGCCACTAGTTGTCTAGCTAACTCGTGCACTGCCAGCACTTCTTCCCTTGCCTTTGTTGCAGTCGTTCCTCTGCTGCAGGTGCAGTTATTTTGTGGGAAGCAGTGGGAAGTGCCACAGGGTCTGTCCCATACATTAATTGAAATGGCGATGCTTTCACAGCATCATGGTGTCAATTATTGTGTGCAAATTCTGCTATTGGGAGTAATCCTTTCCATTTATGTGGTTTGTTGGTGCAGAACATTCAGAGATAGACTTCTAGTTCCTGATTGATGTGTTCTGTTTCTCCATCTGTCTGCGGGTGATATGCTGTGCTCATCCTATGGCCAATTCCCAATGCTTTCCTGATTTCTTGGAAGACTTTTGCTGAGAACTGTGGTCCTCTATCCGAAATAAGTGTATCAGGGAGGCCAAATTGTTTGAAAATCTTGGTAATGTATATGTTTGCCATTCCTAAAGTGTCAATTGTCTTGTTGCATGGTGTGAAAATTACCCCCTTTGTAAGGCCATGGTCCACCATGACCAAACTAGAGTCAAAACCGTCCAAAAGGGGTAGATCAGTGATAAAATCCAGGGTGACTTGTTGGAATGGCCACGTTGCTTTGACTGAATTGGTTGATATGCTGGTGTATTAGGATGTGTGTTAATCTTCATTTGTTGGCACAATGCACAACCTTCAATCCATTCTTTTACATGCCTGTACATTCCTGGCCACCAGTAGTCCCTTTTTAGTAGCTCCAGCATTTTAAAGCATCCAGGATGTCCCAACATGATTGCCTTGTGTACTTTCTTGATCAAGTTTGCATGCAATCCATCATGGTCAGGGATGTAGACTTTCCCTTGATAATGAATTAATCCATTCATGTATGTCCAGTCCTGAAGCTGTGATTTGATTGGTGGAGCACAATGCTTTTCAACTACCTTGATCAGGATCCATCTGAAATCATCTTTTGACATCGCCTTTCAGAGATCTGTCACTAGGTCTTCTGCAATCAAGTTGATAAATCATTCAGGAGGTAAAACCATCACATCCCCCATCTGTTCTTCATTCCCCATATGGTCTGGGTGCCTTGACAGCGCATCAGCTTCTAACATTTTTGTCCCAGGGACATGCTCAATTCATAGGTTGAATTCTGATAAAAATGATGACCATCGTGCTTGTCTGGGTGTTAATCATTGCAGAGTGCAGTAAAATGACAGGTTCTTGTGGTTGCAATGCACAACTGTTGTATGTGGTGATCCATGTAACAGATGCCTCCAAGTTGTGAGTCCCTTGATAATTGCTAGCAGTTCCCGATCATAGATCTGGTAATTTTGCTCCGTTGGTGTTAGTGCATGTGAGATAAATCCGCAAGGGTGTAGGGCTCCTGTTTCATCTGCCTGTTTCAGCACCACTCCAATTGCTTTGTTAGATGTGTCTGTTTGGAGGATGAATGGTTTCATTACATCTGGCATTAATAGTACCAGCATAGATGCAAATTTCTCCTTTAGTTCATCAAACAATCTCTGCTGTTCTGTGCCCCATGTGAATGGCGTGTCTTTTCTGGTTAGGTTGGTAAGTGGTCTTGCCAATGATGCAAAATTTCCAAATCTGAGGAATGATCAGACCTGTTTGACAGTAGAAGGGGCTGGCCAATTGGCTATTCCTGCCAATTTGATTGGGTCCATCTGTAGTTGTCCTGGTTTGATGATCATACCGAGAAACTCAACTTCTTGTATGGCAAATTTGCATTTTTTGAGTTTCAAGAAGAGATCATTCTCCTGTAGCCTTTAAAAAACGCGTTTTGTTTGTACTTCTAATTCTTCTTTTGTGTTGGTGCAGATTAGAATATCATCCATATAGATGATGAGCCATCCTTTTCTAATCATGTCCCAAAAATATTCATTCATCATTGTTTGGAAGGTCGATGGTGAATTGCAGAGGCCAAAGAACATTACTGTTGGTTTGTAAAGTCCCCTGTTTGTGATAAATGCAGCCTTCCACTCATCTCCCTCCTTGATCCAGACATTGTTGTATCCCCATCTGAGGTCCAGTTTCATAAAATACTGGGCACCAGATAATTTCATCATTAGATTGGAAACAAGGGGTAATGGATAAGTGTTCTTGATTGTCCATTCATTCAGGTATCTGTAATCCTGACAAGGTCTTAAAGCACCACTTTCCTTTTTCACAACAAAGAAAAACAGAGAGGCCTGTGGGGATTTCAATGTCTAATGTATCCTTTTGCAACTTGTTCCATGATCCATTTGTCCAGGGATGATTGTTCTTTCAGGGATAGCAGGTAGATCTTGCTCACTTTAGGAGAGAACCCTTGTTTTAGTTCAATCACATAGTCCCAGGGTCTAGTTGATGGGAATCACTCTGAGGCTTTTTTTTCAAAGACTTCCTTCCATTCATTATACTCTGATGGTAGGGTAGTTGGTGGTTCATCTTTTTTGAGCTGGTGCTCCAGTGATTGGGAAGTTGATGTTTTTACTCTGATCCAATAGTCATCTGCTCCCCATTGTTTACTGTCAAGAGCCATTTGCCAAATTGGCTGGTTATCCTCTTCTTCAATTCGCTCTAGTTGAACCATTTTACTTTTCCAATTGATCATTGGATTATGCTTTTCCAACCATGGAATTCCCAGAATTAGATGTTGTTCTCCTAGTTTCGTGATTAGGAACCAATTGTCATATACTGTTCCCCCTATGGAATAATTGATGCACATTCTGTGAATGATTACTCCATTGGTATTAATTGTTCCATCAGCGTTTCATACTCAAAGCAGCTTTCGTAATTTTTCCTTTTGTAGATTCTTTGTGATTTCTTTGTCAGTAAAATTTCCATCAGCTCCACAGTCAATTAATGCAGAGGTTTCAGCAGGTAGATCAGATGATTGAACAGGGATTGAGATTCTTCTGATATTGTTTGATTGTACGATTACAGAATCAAGTGCTAATTGTTCTAGTCCATTGGAGGAAGTGTCAACTGCTGCCTGATGCTTCCTGATTAAAAACCCTCCATTTCGAGTTTGTTTATGAAGGTGTTCCTTTCTTCTTCAGTTAATTTGGTCAACATTGCCCTGATCATTTTGATTGAGCCTCCTTGTTCTTCGGTGGATTTTTCCTTGGTGATTGAGCGAATATTTCTGCCCTTGGAGGAGGATCCGGATGAGTTATTGTTGCACTTAGGGCAGTTCCATGAAATGTGCCCCTGTATACTGCATCTGAAGCATTTCCCTGCTTTCCTATATTCCTCTTTCTGTGCTTCGGTTAATCGTCCAGTAGGCATCACATTGATGGTCTGATTAGATCCTGATTGGTTGCCCCTGTTAGAGTTTCGATTGAAACCAGATCGATTTCCCGATCTGGATCCTTTTCCCATGAGCCTCATAGTTTCCCATGCAAAGTGGAGTTGCTCTGCCTTAGTATAAGTGTTATTCATGGTTTTGTAATCCATCTGATGCTCCAGGACTTTGGTAGCAATGCTGTCTGGGAGTTTTCAAATGAAGGCCTGGAGTTGAGTGGTTAATTCAGTAAGGCCAGTGAGATTGATCAGGGTCTGGAATTTTCAGATGTATTCAGGGACTGAAACTCCTCCTCCTATGCTCGGATTGGCTAGTTTGTTTAGGGCCCTGACTGTGCTGTTGATTTCTCCCCAATCTGCAATGAAGCACTGTTGGAAAGACTCATGACTGTCCCATCACAGTCCTTCCCTTTTCCCTTTGTTGGCGTTTAACTCATTTCTGATAATTGTTTTCCAGTTGTCTAGTTCTGGTCCTAGGCATGCCAACATGTACATACCTAGTTTTCTTCTCATCTTTGCCCTGATAGTTGTTTGAATTGAGGGTGAAGAAATCGTCGAGGGAATCTAAAAATGATTGTGCCTCTGTTCGTTTCCCTGTAAAGACCCTGATGGGCTGCGGTTTGATATCTCCTTTGGTAATCTCCATTGTGTCAGTCATTTCTTTCTTGGGTTCTTCCTCCTTCTTTGGTTCTTTGTCCAGTTCATTCCTTTTCTCTTCACAGAATTGGTACCAGGCTGTGACAGTTGTCAGTGGTACTGCGAAGAATGAATTCACTAGGCTAAGTTTAAGATATACTGCAAATTCTGTCCACCAGGAGAGTTCAGGTTCAGTGATAGGTTTTTCTAGAAGGAGATATTTAACATCATGTTCCTGATTGTACCAATTGACCCAGAGTTTTCTTGGTAGTTCATCATCTGGATCTCCTTCTTTGTATTCCCCTGTAAAATAGCTTTTGTTGATTGGGATGTTCTTCTTTACTCCTTTCCAACACCACTGATTGTTGAGTGTGGAAAAGAAGACTTCTGTTCTTTCTAAGTAATAGTCTCCATCAAAGGAAACTGCTCCATTAGGAGGTCTTTTGAGGTTCTTGGGATCAATGATGTCTTGCTAGTGACAATGCACTGAGCAGTTCCTTGAGTTCCAACTTATGTTATGGACGATGCCCTCCTTGTTGTACTTAACTGTGACAAACAGAGTCTTGGTCTGCTCCCAGTCATGTCAGCAAGTTTATATGTGACAGAGACACTAAGTCAGGTGATGACAAAGGTCTTTAGAATGATGCATTCAATGATGAGCAAAGGAGGC
This sequence comes from Amanita bisporigera, assembly GCA_001983365.1. Classification (NCBI taxonomy): domain Eukaryota; kingdom Fungi; phylum Basidiomycota; class Agaricomycetes; order Agaricales; family Amanitaceae; genus Amanita; species Amanita bisporigera. The sequence continues at coordinate 7,511 of MIPV01002693.1, read as the reverse complement.
AAAGTCTTAGAGTTGAGATGAGGGTAAAACTCGTCTAAGTTGGAACTGGAGTTCTACTATATATGAGGAGCCTTTATATATGTTGTAGAAGACAATAAGAATGATGAAAAAGGAAAAGAAGCTGTAGCTATCTAAGAAAGGAAAAGTGAAACAAGCTACTAAAAGGAAATAATGTCCAAGGCAGTGCATATGATAATGATGATGATGTAGTAAGGATGTGTCCATCCACCGAGTAATAAGGATGACAAGAAAGAGAAAAAGAGACTGTAACAGCCTTTAAGAGTTTTCAAAGGATATGTGTCCATCCAACCATTTCTCTTGAGGTACATATTGTTACAATTATGTGTACTTTCATTTTTCTTATGTCAGCACCTTCCTTTCTCAGTGCTTATGCAATCCTTTCACTTCACATTATGCTTATGCAATGTTGCACATCACAATGCTGTGACTCTTGCTTGTCAATAACACATGCCTACTGTTACAACCTTCTTTTTGCTCATATCATCCTCATCAGTCAGTGGACGGATCTCCTTTCACTTTACATCATCATCATTACTATATGCATTGCCTTGGACGTTATTCCTTTTAGTAGTTACCTTTGCCTTTCCTTTCTCAGGTAACCACAGCCTTATTTCCTTTCTATCATTCTTATTGTTCTCCAAATGTATATAAAGTACAGTAATACCTCAGTTCCAACTTAGATGAGTTTTACCCTCATCTCAGCTCTAAGACTTTGCCTCTCCTGCTCATCATCAAACGCATTGTCCTAAAAGACCTTCATCATTGTCTGACTTAGTGTCTCTGTCACATATAAACTTGCTGACATGACTGGGAGCAGACTGAGACTCTGTTCATCACTGTTAAGTATGATGAAGAGGGCATCATCTGTAACACCTACCTTTGTTTTGCCATACTGACATCACTATGACATCACTCATGACACATTATGCCCTATGCCCATATGATATCATACCTGTTATGGATGATGCCCTTTGCATCATACTTAACAATGATGAGCAGAGTCTCAGTCTGCTCCCAGTCATGTCAGCAAGTTTATATGCACCAGAGACACTAAGTCAGACAATGACGAAGGTCCTTAGGACAATGTGTTTGACAATGAGCAGGAGAGGCGAAGTCTTAGAGCTGAGATGAGGGTAAAACTTGTCTAAGTTGGAACTGAGGTATTACTGTACATGAGAAGGCTTTATATACACTTGGAGAACAGTAAGAATGATAGAAAAAAAAATAAGGCTGTGGTTACCTGAGAAAGGAAAGGCAAAGGTAACTACTAAAAGGAATAATGTCCAAGGCAATGCGTATAGTAATGATGATGATGTAAAGTGAAAGGCATCCATCTGCTGACTGATGAGGATGATACAAGCAAAAAGAAGGTTGTAACAATACCTATGACACTCCTTACCTTTTACAGTAGGTTCATGTACAAATAGCAGAGTTTGTCTTAGGTTGAACCTTAAGTTTGACTTAGCTTGTATAAGCCTTATTACTCACTGCAAAGCTTGTGAGTAAGCCAAGTTAATCTCTGGCAACCTTACCCAAGGTTGTGGTGAGACCAAGTCATTGTTCCTGTGCTCTCACCTGCCACACTTGCCTCAAGCCTGTGTATTATTAGCAGGCTCAAGCACTGTCTACTCTATCACCTTTTCACCAGCTCCTTATCTTGTTATCATCTCAGACAATCCTCTTGGCATTACATCATAGAGTAGATTGGATGATGACTTCATCATCATAACAATCTAAGTCAAACTTATCAAGACAGCTTGAGTATCATCTTGTTAGTGCACAGACTGTTGAACTTCCTGAGAGTTGGCCAGTAGGTTACTGGTGCCTGATCAAGATTTCCAGAATATTGAGTCAAGGTGCACATGTCAACACTCCCCCTTGAGCTTAGGATACTCCTAGCTTGTGTTTATGTTTGATGAACTTATCACATGGGAGCAGCTTTGTGAATATATCTGCTGTCATATTAGCAGTTGGAAGGTAAGTATTATAGACTGTTCTTTTATTTTTTCTCTGATATAATGTTTCTTTATATCAAAGTGCTTTGTTTGTTTATGGTATTGCAGATTTTCTGCAATTGCTAGGGCCCCTTTATTATCTCAATATTTAAGTATTGGTGAGTTAATTTCTGTTTTTAACTCCTTATGGAGGTTGTGAAGCCATGAGGCTTCTCAGGCTGCATCCAAAAGACATATATATTGGCTTCTGTGGTAGAGAGTGATGTGGAGGTTTGTTTTTTGATGCCCACATTACTGCTCCCCCAGATGCAATGAACAGATATCCAAAAATGGATATAGTATCATTGTTTGATGCATAAATGGTGTCTGAATACCCCACAAATGGGTTTTTCTCATCATTTTGATCTGGTCAGTATGTTATTCCTTTGTATTTTGTACCAGAGAGATATCTTAATATTTTTTTAGTGGCCAACCAATGCATCAAATCAGGATTCAATGTGTACAATGCAAAACAGTTAACAGCAAATGCTATGTCTGGGTGTGTAGCCACAGCAATGAACATTAACAAACCAATTAACAATGCGTATGCATTCCTTTTGTCTTTGGGTCTTGAAGATCCACCAACTTTTTCCATTTCAAAGTTTGTATCCATTGGAATCTGAATGCCATTTGTGTTCTGAAGTCTGTATTTACAGAGAAGAGATTCAATATATTGGGTTTGGGTAAGTTTCACTTCTCTGTTATCTTTGTTGGTATTTATTTCAATGCCAACAATTTTGCTAGGTTCACTGAGGTCTGTGACCTCAAACAGATCATGTAAGAGTTTTATCATGAGATCCATCATCTCATCATCTGATGTGAATAGAATAAGATTGTTAACCCATATGGTTATTATGCCCACACAATCTTGTTCATCACACATATAGATGCATGGATTGGATATCAAATGACAGAACTCTACTTTTGAGAGTTTTCCATTGAACTCTGTATTCCATTCACATCCAGCTTGCTTTAATCCATATAGACTTTTAATGAGTTGACAGATTCTCTGTGTTCCATCCTCAAATCCATCCAGTTGTTCCATAAACAACTGTTCATGAATATGTCTGTTTAGGTACATGCCTTTTACATCCATTTGGGATGTCTTCCAGCATTTTCATACTGCCTCAGCCATTAATATGCAGATCATTTCAAGGCAGACTACAGGTGCATATGTTGATGAGCTGTGCCCAGCTGTGACTGTGGATCATGCTCAGGAGTCACACCATGACCTGCAGTAGGTTACCATCAAATGGAAGAAGATGCAAGTCTGCTATGGAATGAGCAGTGCCTTGGATGACTACAGCACTCACGCTTTTGATGACAAAGTCTGCCATGGAACATGACTATCCAGTATCAGCAACAGCTTCTGCAACTTCCACACCACTGCAAGAATTCCACATTTCTGCTCAAATGCCATGCTCGCATCCATGACAGACCATGTGACTTCCACTCCAATGCCTCGAGATCGCACTGACTACCCAATGACTAAGCACTGCCACTTCTGCTTTAGGAAACTCTGCGTCAAGACCTTAGATCCCGATGTGCCTGGAATAGTCAATTGACAGGAAAACTTAAGCTCCACCCAGAGTAATGGATTGTGACTGATGACTGCAGCACATTGTGATGAAACGGGAGTCTGTATCAGAACAGTGACCATCTGTTCCAATTACCACAACAACAGTGCAGCAAGTGGAATTTACCAGAAATTTGTAACAGGCTGCGCATCCACTAGTGAAATTTGACAGAGTCCCTTTGTATTAGTAGAGTTGGAAATGTATATAAAGTGTCACTATCTAGTAGTAAAAAAACAATCCTTGAGTACCATCACCTATAATCTGGAGCAAGTATAAGCAAGCCATTCTCATCTTCACGAAAATCCACTACAGTTCCATCTCCACATGATAGCATTCTTACAACTGTCTTCACCTCCATGCTTATGACTACCACTCACTCACATCCAAGTCCACTATTCCACAACCATCTGCTAAGTCCGCTATTCCTGCACTTATCCATAACTTCTGCACTTTGCCATGATGCATGACTTTACAAGTCTTACCGGAGTTGACAGGACCTCTTTGATGACCTCACCAAACTACTCTAGGGTCTGTGTCTAGACTGTGGAGAGAGATATTAATGTTTGGTTGTAATCCATACCAGGAATCTGTGAATGGCCTTTCACCACCAGATGCACTTTATATTTGATGAGTATTCCATCTTTACTATATTTTTTAATGAATACCCATTTGTTACCAATAGGTTTTTGATCACACAGTGGGTTGACTAGTCTCCAAGTTCCCATATCATCTAATTGCTTCAATTCAGCTTCAATAGCTTCATGCCATTCATGCCATTCAGGAGATGCACTTACTTTGGCAAGTGTTATTTGATTCTCATTAGAATCCTCAGCTTCATTGCATGCCATATTTACCAATTCATCAATTGAGAAAGGTATTCCTTTCTCTTCATCATAGAAAAGCGCAGCTATTTCTGGCCCAATATCAGGATCATTTAACTTATTATAATCCTGGAAAATATGTGGGTGTTTTGTACAATGTGGAGATTCATTATATTCAATATGTTTTCTTTGAGATTTTCAATGATCAGGGGTTCAATGGTAGGTTCAATGGTCAGGGTGTTAATCCCTTCTTCTTACTCCCCCTCATGATGAGTGTTGAAAGCATAATTCTGAGTAAGTTTAATTTGATGTGTTTGAGCATCATAATAATATATGCTAGCATTTTCATCTTTAAAACCTATGAATGTATGCTTAAGGGCTTTAGGTGCTATTTTAGATTGTAATGGTGGGTCATGTAGTACCCAAACAGGTGCACCAAATTCATAGAAATGGGTGATGCTTGGTTTTTTATTATTAAACCATAGTTCATATGGTGTAATATATGGATGCAATTTCTCAGATAAGCTGCATGTTTCATGGCTGCAGTCCATAAATATTGAGCAATTGGTGTGCAAATAATATAGCATGCATCAACTCAATTAATGTGCAGTTTGTTCTTTCTGCAGCACCATTTTGTTGTGGGGAATGAGGGGCAGTTGTTTCAATAACAATTCCCTGCTCACAGCACCAGGTAAGTAGTTTTATATTAATATATTTATTTCCATTATTGCAGCAAATGCATTTAACAGCTATGACATACTGGTTTTTAATACTCATTAAATACCCTATTGGGTATTTTATTGTAACTGATTTGTCTTTTATAGGTTTGATGGTGATGTATCAACTATAATTGTCAACACACACAAGTAAATATTGATTTCCTCCAATGGAGGTTGTTGTACTTGGTCCCCAAAGATCTGTATGTGTCAATTCACCAGGAAATTCAGTGTTGACATTATGAGTTTTAGGAAATGGTAATTGTGTTAGCTTTGCAGCTGAACATGTGTCACAATCAGATATTTGAGTATCTGTTTTTATGTTTAGATCATTTACTAATCCCTTTTCATGTAGATATTTAATTGTAGAGACACTAATGTGTCCATATTTTCTATGCCAGTCATCCCAAGAAGACAGCTCTTTATTTATGATCATATAACTATGTTCTGGAAGTTCTGGTATGATGTTTAATATAAATGTTGTTGAAGCAAAGGGATGATGATGCAGTGGGAGTGCAGAGGCTAAGTAGGTAAAACTTACTGATAGCTGTGACTAGAGGCTTCAGGTGTTATGATGACAAAGTTGTCATCCAATCTACTCTACAACATAATGCCATGAAGATTGTCTGAGACAATAACAAGATAAGGAGCTTGGCAAAAAGGTGATAGAGTAGACAGTGCCTGAGCCTGCTGATAAGACTCAGGCTTGAGGTGAGTGTGGCAGGCAAGAGTGCAGGAACAATGACTTGATCTCACCACAACCTTAGTAAGGTTTCCAGAGATTAATTTGGCTTACTAACAAGCTTTGCAGTGAGTTATAAGGTTTATACAAGCTAAGTCAAACTTAAGGTTCAACCTAACACAAACTCTGCTATTTATATGTAGACCTATTGTCTGTAAAAGGTATGGAGTGTTGAAACTCTAAGGGGTTTCATTAGTAAATCTAATGTGCTTCATTACTTATCTTATCTTATCTATAATCTAATATATATATATATGTATATATATATCTTATCTTATCTACATCATATCTAATCTTATTAGATTAGAATTAATAACTATTATTTATGTGTTTCATATTTAACTAATGATAATGAGTCATGCAAATGACTCACCGGATCATTGGTTCCTATGATTGTAATACAATATGACTCATATGACTGCGCATGAGTCATATGGAACAATCTAGAACATCTATAAATAGATTATGACTGTGCATGAGTCATATGGCTGCACAATGAGTCATAATGACTGTGGATGATGTCATATGGAACATTATGGAACATCATGGAAGGAATATTAATAGATATGACCCAGAATGACTCATAACAGTACCGATAATGGTTCTGATAACCATAATGAGTAGTGTACATTGTACTTAGGTTAGGGTTCCAAAAGTCTATATAAGGTCATTCTGAGCAATGATTCTTGAGTTTTTTAACTAACATGGAGTGATTAAGAGCAGAACACAGTATAAACAAATGTAAGTAGTTGAAAGACTTACTTAGCTGTGCATGCACTGCTGTTCCCTCTTTCAACAGGTTATGGGCCCCAAAGCAAATTTGTATAAAGGTTGTGCTGAGGTGGACTTCCGTTGTACATGCAGACTAGTGGTGGGCATGTGATTAGCATCCCACTTAAAGTAGGATGTCTGAGGATGTCATTCACAAGTAGTAAACACACACATACTAGTACCTATTTGGCAGTAGGATTTTTGTATGCAGGGAATTTGATGGAGCCCCTGGTACATCTATTGGCATAGCAACTCCTCAAATTGACCAATGGTGTTGTTGATCATTTGTGTTGCTTTGGACAAGTCCATAACAAGTTGTCAGAAAAAATAGCACAGCCTAAGCACATTCTTTTCTCATGTTTAATTCGAGAATTAGAATAAAGGCTAATATATTTTTATCAGATGTCTCAAATTTTGAAGATTGGTCCCCTCTCCACCTACATTTCCTATTGTGATTACCTTGTTGATGCAATGTATCAACAAAAGGATTATATCAATCAAGGTATAATTCATTGCACATTGGAATGTGTCAGGTTTTTAGAGGATGAGGACATCGTAAATATTATGAAAAAGTATAACAAGGAGGATTTCCAGATCAATTAACTAATATAATTGATAAAGGAGAAATGTTTTTTACAAATCTGGATGAGATTGTTGGCGCCAAAGCCAAAGATGAAGAAGATGTCATGGAGGAGTACCACCCTGGATTTGGGGTGGTGGAGAGGTCTTTACACTAAGCCACGCGTTCCACGTGGACTCCAGGCACTTTACCTGGACTTTCCCTGCATCTCCACAACCCAACATTTGGCAGGGAACCCCAGCCAAACTAGACCTGGAGTGCACCTGGACTATCACACATATTCCCTGGA
>MIPV01002666.1:4570-15039 GCA_001983365.1 Amanita bisporigera | reverse complement strand
AGCTCGTCCTCGCACACTCAGACTCTCCCTCTTACACTTGTGTAGGAGCTTAACTTACCCTTGAGGAAGTTCTGCTCTCATCGCCCTTGAGGTTGACGATTCTCAACACAGTTAAGGTGTAACAGCCACAGTCTGTGGCAGTCTGTGGCAGTCCAAGCCACAGAAGCCCACAGAGTCTCACAGAAGCCCACAAAAGCCCACAGAGTCTCACAGAGGCCCACAGAGGCCCACAGAGGCCCTGTTACACCTTGACTGTGTTGAGAATCGTCAACCTCAAGGGCAACAAGAGCAGAACTTCCTCAAGGGTAAGTTAAGCTCCTACACAAGTGTAAGAGTGAGAGTCTGAGTGTGCGAAGATGAGCTAAGAGTTCACAAGAATGGTTTGACCGTTAAAACTAGACTGGGGATCCAGTCTGTATATTAGAGAGCTTATATAGGTACATGCTATGCTACTGACATGTGATAAACGAGAGTAGCATGTGATAAAGAACATAGACATGTGATAATAATGGCAGGCATGTGATAAATGAGACTCTGGCATAATCAACAAAGTAAGAAGGCATAATAGTGGGAAAAACATACTGCATAGGGATAGGGGCTTTTACATAAGCATACTTGAGGTGTGATTGTAACATAGCCTCCATTCTAAACTAAAAGTCTATCTTTTCCAAAAATAAAATCAACATTTGTGTACAAAATAAAATTTGAAAACTCAATGGTAGTCCATTTCTATGTACTCATATTGTGCATGGCTTCATCATCATAGCTAAAATCGACAGGAGGGTCTTCTCCATAGCAATGACAAGGGTGATGCTGTGGGTAGCAACTTGGTTGTCCCAGGGGAATGTGATTGGCGTTGGAAAGGCAAGGTGGTGGGTTTCTAGTGGGCGGTCTAAGTCCCTGTGTTGTGAATACCACCTGGTGTTGTGAACGAGTATTTTGGCGAGTGTTGTGATGCATTATTTGAGGTCTGACATCAGCAGTTTCATCAGCGAGTTCTGAGCAGCTGGTGGGTGATGAGGAGGGATGGTAGTCAACTTCTACTCTCCTGGCTTGAATTGGGGCTGGCCTGCATTGTTGTCATTCTTCCCTGGCTGTGGTAGGACGAGGAAGAGGCATTGCTACTGCTGCTGAAGCGTAGGTAGGTCAACTAGGTCCGCTTTGAGGTCTATCCATCATTTCCTGTATTCTAGTAATACATATGTACCTTGCGCCTAGATGTGCTGCCTTGCTGTGTAAATGTATTTTTGTTGCCTGGGTACTGGTCCAGAATGCGTCCTGTCTGGGGGTGATGGGAGGTGTAATGATCTGCGTTGCCACAAATATAGCATCATCGTAAAGTGCTTCTTTCTTTGCCTGCAAATTGATAATTAACTGGGTACCATTGGTCGATGAATACTGCCCCTTCTGGTGCGTTCTCATGCCTGATTGGTAATGGGACTTCTCTGATGCGGTGCGGATTGGTGAAGGGAGTAGTGGGCTTATCCTTGCCATCAATGTGATATCCCTGGTATAGTTGGTTCATTGCTGAGTTCTGATAGCCCCAGGTCGCTTGTGGAAGTTGTTTGTCATACAGCATCAACAGAATATTAACCTTTTGACAAATAGTGCATAGGTGTTTATAGTTAAATCCTGTTGCTTCGCCAGTGGGGTTCATTGCATGGGCTAGGTGGGTGATATTGTCCAGAGTGGTCCGAAGATTAATTGAGTCAATTTTAGGCGTGTGCTGTAAGGTTACTAATCCAGTTTCAATGACGTTATAGCGATTTGGGTGAAAGTATGCGTCCTGGTGTCCAGCTGTAGTGCGCCTAAGTGCTTCTTCAATGTATGCTTTGATTCCTAAGGTGACTAGAGCCTGTATGGTATCCCAGATGTGGATGGTGACAAAGCGATCCTCATGGGGAACAGGGAAGCGATGCATGAAATTTACTAAGGTGGTGGTGAAGGCTGTGAGATCAATGCGAACTTCTCTCTCGAGTACGTGACATAAGCTGTTGCAGAAGCACCAGGAGGTAAGGAGTACCCATATGCAAAATATGCGAGGGCAAATGGTGTGGTCGAGGAAGGAGGGGATCTGATAGTAGCTAAGTATGTTTTCAATTCCTGTGAGGCTGAAGATTGGCAGATTGTAGTTATCCTCATATTTCACCAGGAACCTATTGGGAGGGAGATCATGTTCGTCTTCAGCTGGAGGTACTGATGATGTTCGGCTTTCTACAGCTAGAAAAGTGGTGGTGGTGAGTGGGTCCAGGCGATTGGTGATAGTAGTGACAGTTGGTTCATCTAATCCTTGGGTGGAAATATCTGCAACATTGTTGGGGTGTAAGTCATTGCCTGGACGAGAGGATTGGCCCATTAATTCATTATATACTTCAGTGATTGCTGTGCTATTTCCTCTGATACTGGTAGTCATGACTCTTGCCTGTTGGACAGCTTGGCGCATTTCCTCTATGATGGAATTGCTTCCTGATAATAAATTGACAACAGAATGAGTGATACAAGCAATTTCCATAGCAGATGGACCATCATATGGGGGTGGTAACATACTGGGAGGTACTGGCAGGGGTTGTGGAGAAGGAGGGCTGCTGAACACTGGTGATGGCATCCTGGGCATGTCTGGGATAGAAACAGGAGGTGAGGCACGAGGAGTAGAGGTGTTAGAGGTGGTAGAGATGTTGGAGGAGGTGGTAGACATAGTAGAATTTATTGCTTTTGACGTGGGCGATTGCTAGAACTCTGGGTTGGGAGTTCAGGTATTTTATGTCACTTCTTATACTCCTGTAGGGTCTCCTGAGAGTGTTCTAAATTTTCTTCATCTTCCCAAGAGTTGTCAGACGTGGGATAGCCTTTCCACTTGATCAAATATTGCCATTTGTTACCTTTTCATTGGTGTGAGATGATTGTTTCAATTTTGGACTCTTCTTGTTCTTGAATTAAATCTGGAGGTGGTCTAGAACAGTTTGGTCCATGGATATCATTTTCTTGGAATGGTGTGAGAAGGGAAACGTGAAACACCAGGTGAATTTTCCATCTTTGGGGTAGCTGAAGTTTATATGTCACTGGTCCGAGTACTTTTTCTATTTTAAAAGGTCCTTCTCTCCTTGGGGAAAATTTGCATAGTTGATCGGTCTTAAGATTTCTTGAATCTAGCCAAACTTGGTCACCTTCTTTGAAGTGGTGCATCTTGCCTTTAACTCTTTGCATCATGAGTTGTCTAGATAGTTCATGTGCTGCTAATGCTTTGTCTCTGAGTTGATTAATTAATCTGAAGCGTTCTTCTGCTGTAGGAACATTTATGTGAGGGAATGCAGTTGGTATGGCCACTGGTTCACTTCCAAACATTATTTCAAATGGTGCCATTTTCATAGATTGATGTGGGCACTGATTGTGTGCAAATTCTGCTAAAGGGAGATATTCTTTCCATGTGATAGTGTGTTTGGTAATATATCTCTCCACGGTCTAGACACAGACCCTAGAGTAATTTGGTGAGGTCGTCAAAGAGGTCCTGTCAACTCCGGTAAATGATCGTTGATGAGCACGCGCCAAAGGCAAGGGCACACAGTGCTGATCTTCATATCATGCATTTGATAGCCAAGCCAACGGAGTGCCTGAGATCCCGCATTTAGAAACATCTGCTCCAAAGTCTGGAACATCCGCGCCACGAACACCGAGCCACTACACCACGGACTATGTACATCTGCACACGGGCAGAGAAACAGGGTAAAGAAGTATCCGCCATCTAACTCCGGCATATCCAACATACGGACTTGCGGATATCGAATATTGGAACCCATGGAAGTATCGACTTGCGCAGCACAGACACGAGCATGCGGGGACTAGTACAGTAAAGGAAAAGCATGGTTACGAAAGAAGCAAATACACTAAACACTTGGCCCTAGAAAACTTTAGTGCAATCCGACCCTGGACCCTGGCAGCATACGACGGTTCGATCATAGCACCATCACGCCCAAATGACACGAGTCCCAGTCCAGTATTGCCAAAGGCGAGAAATCCTGTTGTACGACCCACATACACTCCCTTTGTTCTCCACCCTTTTCGTGGCTGTTGTCGGACGACTTCGTTGTAGAATATTTCCATATAAATACATAGATTAGATAGTGTAGCAGCAGAATATAGCCCAGTGTCGTACTGTGTCATTCGCTTTACTCTCAATTCACGCTCATTCTAGTATTTCAGAAGTCTCCAGTCGTTTGCGTTCTCAGTCATTTGTTCCTCCCACTTCCCTCCGACATCCGACGCCACGCTCTTTCTGTCCACCGCCCAGCACTCTCCATATCCATTAACCGCCCTCCCCAACATCCGCCTAGTTCCGACCATGGACCAGCACCTCGGACCGCCCGGACTTTATCAAGTAAGGTTCATGGGAATTTTCTGGCCTGCAACTTCCGACCGCTTCTGTGTCTACCGACCAGGAGTAGGTATATCATCGTGAAGTTGCGCTTTGCGGAAAAGTGCGGAAGGTATGGATAAGTGTGGGAATGGCGGACTTTAGCGGATGGTAGCAGAAGTAGCGGACTTGCGTGTGGGTGACAGTAGTCGTAAGGGTGGAATGAAGACAGTCATGGCGATGCTATTGCGTAGAGATGGAACTGTGTGGACCTGCGCGAGGACGAGAATGAAGGATATAGCAGACTCTTTGTGAAGATGAGAATGGCTGGCTTATTTACTCCGGATTATTGGTGATGGTACTTGAGGATGTATATATCATGCTATTACTGGTCGATACCAACACTTTATATACATTTCCGACTCTACCAATATGAAAGGACTCTGTCAAATTGCTCCTGTGTATGCGCAGCCTGTTGTAATTTCCAGTAAATTCCACTTGCTGCACTGTTGTTGTGGTAACTGGAACAGATGGTCGCTGTTTTGATATGGACTCCCGTTTCATCATGATGTACTGCAGCGATCGGTCGCAATCCGCTACTCTGGGTGGAGCTTAAGTCTTCCTGACAACTGACTATTCCAGGCGCATCGGGATCTAGGGTTTTGACGTGGGGCTCCCTAAAACAGAAGTGGCGGTGCTTAGTCATCGGGTAGTCGGTGCAATCTCGAGGAGTTGGAATGGAAGTCACGTGGTCTGTTGTAGATGCAAGCATGGAGTTCGAGCAGAAATGCGGAATTCTTGCAGCGGTACGGAAGTTTTGTGGAAGTTGTCGCCTATACCAGATAGTCATGTCCTGTGGCGGACTTGTGTCGTTGATAGCACAAGTTGCATAGGAGTTTAATGCTCTGTTTGTTTCATAGCGGACTTTTTGCATGCGCCTTTTTCCATCCAATGGCAACCTACTGCAGGTCATGGTGTGACTCCTGAGCATGATCCACAGTCACAGCTGGGCACAGCTCATCATTGGTGCAGAATAGCCTGAGATATGTTTCAAGTTCTTGATTTAGGCGTTCTGATTCTCCATCTGTTTGTGGATGAAAGGCTGTGGACTTCCAATGATTGATTCCAAAGATCTTGCACATTTCTTCAAATACCTTCAATGTAAATTGTGGTCCTCTGTCAGATATAAGGGTGGTGGGTAGGCCAAAGCGTTTATACACTTCATTGATGTATGAGTTGGCGGTGTCAAGAGTGGTGAAAGTTTTCTTGCAAGGGATGAATATTACCCCCTTTGTCAAGCCTTGATTGACCACGGTCAAAACAGAATCAAACCCTTCTACTTGGGGTAAGTCTGTGACAAAATCTAGTGAAACCTGTTCAAAAGGTCTTGTGACAGTCGATTTGATTGGCATTAAACTCGGCATGATCGGATGTGTGTTTACTTTCATCTGCTGACATAGTGCGCATCCTTCTACCCATTTGTTGACAAGGGATGCCATTCCTGGCCACCAATAGTCGTGTCTGACGAGTGATAGAGTCTTTAGATGTCCTGGATGTCCCATTACTGCAGGGTTATGGTGTAATTTAATGATTTCCTGTTGTAATGCGTCATTATCAGGTATGTAAATTCGTCCTTGATATCTGAGGGTTTCTCCGTCGTATTTCCAATCAGTTAGCTTCGCTTTCAGCGGTAGTTTTCCTATTTTTAAACTGTTGACAATTGTGTGAGTGAATTTATCTGTTTTCGTCAATTCCTTTATTTCGTTTGCCCAGGATGTCATGATAGATCTGATAACCATATCTGGTGAGATCATGGTTTGAGGCACTGCCTTCGCTTTCGCTTCTTCTTCATTGACGTGGTCAGGGCATCATGATAATGTGTCTGCTTGAATTAATTTTGATCCTGGTACATGCTCCAGAGCGATGTCATATTCCATAATTTCCTGCCACCATCGAGACTGTCTGGCAGTCATAAGCTGTGGGTGCTTGTAGTATGAGAGATTCTTGTGATCACAGTGAACAATGATCCTGTGTGGCAATCCTTTCAAAAGATGCTTCCACGTTTCAAATGCCTTCTTTATTGCCATTAATTTGTGATCATAGACCTGGTACCTTTGTTCTGTTTCCAATAATTGGTGACTCATATATCCATATGGGTGTAGTTCTCCATCAGACCCTTGTTGCTTCAACACTGCCCCTACTGCCCAATTTGACGCATCTGTCTCCAGGGTAAAGGGTTTCAATGGGTCTGGCATTACTAAAACTGGTTCCTCTAAGAATTTCGCCTTCAGAGCGTTGAAAGACCTCTGGCATTCATCATCCCATGTGAACAGAACATTCTTCTTGGTCAATTCTGTGAGTGGAGCCACTATTTCTGCGTAGTTACTAACAAACTTCCTGTAGAAATTCGCAAATCCCAAGAAAGACTGAACTTGTTTAACAGTTTTCAGTTCTGGCCATTTGCTGATTCCTGTAAGCTTTGCTGGATCCATTCTTATCTGTCCTTCTGCGATAATCATCCCTAGAAAGTTGACTTCTTTGGTGATGAATTTGCATTTCTCCAATTTAAGGAACAGATCTTTCTCCTTGAGTCTCTGCAGGACTCTTTGAGTGCACTCCCTGGTCTCTTCCTTCATTCTTCCATAGATCAACATATCGTCAATATAGATAATCAACCATCCTTCCTCAATCATATCTCTGAAATATTCATTCATCATCATTTGAAACATTGCTGGTGAGTTGCATAACCCAAAAAACATGACAGTGGGTTTGAAAAGTCCTCTGTTGGTGATGAAGGCTGCTTTCCATTCGTCTCCTTCTTTAATTCACACATTGTTGTATCCCCATCACAAATCTAGCTTTGAAAAGTATTTTGCATCGCACAATTTGAGCATAAGATTGGTTACTAATGGTAATGGATAGGCGTTTCGCTTCATCCAAGCATTGATGTATCTGTAGTCCTGACAAGGTCTGAATTCACCTTTCTCCTTTTTGGCTACAAAGAAAAAAGGTGACGCTTGTGAGGATTGGGATGGACGAATATATCCTTTGGCAAGTTGTTCCTCTATCCATTTGTCCAAAAGCTCCTGCTCTATGATAGATAACAGGTAGATCTTGCCAATCTTTGGTTTGAAACCGTCTTTTAAGTCGATTGCATGATCCCATGGGCACAAAGTTGGGAATCTTTCTGATGCTTGTTTGTCAAACACTACCTTCCATTTATGGTAATCGGCTGGTAGCGTCGCTTTTGCTTCTTTTGAGGTATGCTTCTGTGTGAAATCTTGTGCAGCTATTAACTTCGATTGTATCCAAAGGTGATCAGTCTCTAGATCCTTCTCTAGGTCATCTTCTTCATCTAGCAACTCTGTTTCCAAGCGCATTTGTCTGATGTATGTTTCTATATGTTCATCTTCAATGGTGATATCATCTTTCGTCCAATTGACAAAATCAACAGCTCCTGTTGTCCAGTTGATTCTAGGGTTGATCCTACGAAGCCATGGTAATCCTAAGATCACCTTCTGATCGCCTAACTTGGTTACATAGAACCAATCTTCGAAACCTTGTTCATTTATCCTATATTGCATTTGAATTTTATATCGCGGGGATCCTGCCTTGTTAAGTGTTCCATTGACATTTCTAACTGGTAATGGTTTCTGTAGCGCTTCCACTTTGGTCCAATTGACGATTGAGCTGTCAATAAACTTTCCTTCTGCTCCACAATTGATAAGGGCAGTTGTTTTGGCGGTTTTCAAATTAGAACATTCAGAGATTGGAATGGATATTTTGTATTGGCTTGTGGAATACATATACTCATACACCTCTGATAGCTAATTCTTGTTCTATTTTGTTGATTGAGATGGGTGACGCCTTTTTACACTCATCTCCATTTAAAAACCCTCTTCATTTAATTGATTTTGGATGTGGTTGGGAAGGCCTTTGCTCATTTCTCTGATTATTCTGTATTGTGCTTTGCCATCACTGTAACCAGTTTCTTCCAGTTCTTCTTCTTGATCCTCCTCTTCTTCTTCAGCATCCATAGCCCTGATTCTGTGTCCTTTTCCTTTCCAGTTTTGGCGCTTTCCTCTTTCAGAATTTCCTGTTCACCTTGGCTTTCCTCTACCCCCTTTTGTCGGTCCCCTTTGTGCTTGATTTGGGCAATTTGCTATGTAATGTCCAATCTGTCTGCATCCATAACACTTGGCTGATGAAGCAGCGTTATTTGCTGTCATTGTTTGTCCAATATTAACATGATCTAGGCCCATGGCAAGCCGATCTACATCCATTGCGTCACTATCTTGATTGTGCAATCTGTGGGAACTAGATCCATAGGAACTTCCACTCATTGATCTGAGGATCGAATCAGTTACTTCTAATCCAAGTAATCGTTCTTTGAGAGTGTCATAAGTGGTAATGGCGGTTCCTGATTGAATTCTGATCAGGGTCCTATCTGGTAGTGTTTGCATCATCATGTAGATCTTCATTGCTTCATCTGTTATCTTTGCCTCGTGAATTTTGCGATCTACTTCAGTGATCCACTGATTCAGGGGTGTCCCCTTCTTTTTCTTCTTCATTAGCCAATTGAGAGCAGTTATTGGCTTTTCTACTTCTCCCCAATCTTTTTCCAACTTCCTGACAAAAGTGTTATAATCATTCCATGATGCTGGTGTTTCATCAAGTTCCTTTACTGCCTGGTTTCGCCATTCTCCAGCTAAACCTTTCATGTGGTTTAATAGCAGTAGGATCTTGTCTTTAGGGCTGTCATCATAGGTGTCTTTGTAATGTCAGAGATATAGATTGCTTTGGGCAAGAAAGTCATTTAGTTCAGATTGTTTTCCTGTGAAGTATTCTGGGGGATCTAATTTCAGTCTGTTTTTACTTGAGTCTGCTGCCATTTTGGGTGATTTAGGCAGTTCTCTGGGCGGTGGAGGAGTAGGGGTTCGTTGTCTAAACTGGGACTGAGTTTTGACTTGTGGAAATGTAACTGGGACGTTGATATCTAGATGGGCTAGTCCTGTGGATGAGGGATCTGTAGGTGGGTCGAAATATTCGATCTGGAGATCACTTTCTTTGTCCTGAGATCATTCACTTGATGCTTCTTTTTCTTTTTCTGACTCTCCTGAAGAATCTTCTTCTTCCTGCTGTCTATGTGGTCCAAGCTCTGTAAATGCAGGAAGGGAGTAGGGCGATGATGAAGGGATAGGGGTGCCCTCTGCTGCTAAACATTCTGGCTGATTTTCTTTTAACCAGTCTTTGAAAACTTCGAGTGGGAGATGTTCTTCTGGTTCTCCTGCGCTATATGTTCCTTCAAAATCACTGTCTGGTGCCCTTTGTTGTAGAAATTCTGAGATTTCGTATTTCCAACACTTTTCCCTGTGATAAAATGCTACAACCTGCGAGTCTTTATAGAAATTTCCTTGGAATGCAACTGCTTTGTTGGGTGGTCGTCCTGGAAGCTGTGGTTTATAAAATTTGCTGTCTGGAATGTCCCCTGCAAAATATCCCTGAGGAGATAGATATGTCCAACTCTTTCTTCCTCGATTAAATTCAATGAGTCATCCATATAGGATTCGTTTGTCTGATGCAGGATCGTCCTCAGAGGCTGTAGGAGGTTTTTTCTGTGTTTGGGAGGGAATATTGGCAGTGTGGATTGGTGGTGAGCAAGCTAGATAGCTGGCGGAAGTGGAGAGGAGTTTAGTTTTATTGTTACACCTTAACTGTGTTGAGAATTGTCAACCTCAAGGGCGACAAGAGCAGAACTTCCTCAAGGGTAAGTTAAGCTCCTACACAAGTGTAAGAGTGAGAGTCTGAGTGTGCGAAGATGAGCTAAGAGTTCACAAGAATGGTTTGACTGTTAAAACTAGACTGGGGATCCAGTCTGTATATTAGAGAGCTTATATAGGTACATGCTATGCTACTGACATGTGATAAACAGGAGTAGCATGTGATAAAGAACATAGACATGTGATAATAATGGCAGGCATGTGATAAATGAGACTCTGGCATAATCAACGAAGTAAGAAGGCATAATAGTGGGAAAAACATACTGCATAGGGATAGGGGCTTTTACATAAGCATACTTGAGGTGTGATTGTAACAGGCCCACAGAGCCTGGACAAAAGTG
>MIPV01002661.1:0-11978 GCA_001983365.1 Amanita bisporigera | reverse complement strand
CCTGCCCTCCCTACTCCCTTGCCTGCCTGCCTGCTCTACCCACCCTGCCCTCCCACCTGTGCTGTAGACTACACAGCTATTTAGGTAGATTGTGACATTTTGGGGTGGGGTATAAATTTCTATAACAAAACACAAAAATCAATAAATCAATAAAGCTGCATTGAGTTACATGGCTAGTTAGTGCTACTTATGTTTTTGTGGGATGCAGACTTAGAGGAATTGAGTCAAAGAGTGGTGCAATAAGGTAACATAGTTGTGTGAATCTGCAGTCAGGGGAATGGCTAGTGGCAAGGTATGTTGGGTGAGTCAGGTACACCAGGCAAGATAAGGTTGTGAGGTGGAACATGCAGGTGCAGACAATGGTGTTCTATCATACAATTCAAGTCTTGAAGAGAATGAAGGTGATGAGGATGAGGATGATGAGAATTTGTAATTTTAATGTATTTTGTAGTGAGAAAAATGAAAACTGTCAGGAGTCCACAGGGAGTCCACAGGAACTCCACATATATCCTCTTACTTGATTTCTTCAAGTATGCTTCCTAGGCACACATACAACATCCAATAGATGCATAATAACTTGATTGATCCTCAGGGAGATGTAAAACATAAGTCTAAACACCTTTTTGTGCATAGCCTGGACTGCACATGGAGTCCAGCTGGACGAAGCATGGACTCCACACACATTCTGCATCTTGACCTGGACTTGACCTGGACATTCTCTGGACTCCACAAGAACATGTGGGGGAGTGTAAAGTGCTGGTCTGTTGCCATTTTGGCAGTTCTTTGGGTGGTGGAGGAGTAGGAGTTCATTGTCTGTACTGGGCCTGAGTTTCAACTTGTGGAAATGTAACTGGGATGTTAATATCTAAATGGGCTAGTCCTGTGGATAAGGGATCTTTAGTTGTGTCAAAATATTCGATCTGGAGATCACTTTCTTCATCCTGAGATCATTCACTTGATGCTTCTTTCTCGTTTTCCGACTCTCCTGAAGAATCTTCTTCTTCCTGCTGTCTATGTGGTCCAAGCTCTGTAAAGATGGGAAGGGAGTATGGTGATGATGAGGGGATAGGGGTGCACTCTGCTGCTAATCATTCTGGCTGATTTTCTTTTAACCAGTCCTCGAAAACTTCAAGTGGGAGATGTTCTTCTGGTTCTCCTGCACTATATGTTCCTTCAAAATCACTGTCTGGTGCCCTTCATTGTAAAAGTTCTGAGATTTTGTATTTCCAGCACTTTTCCCTATGATAAAACACTACAACCTGCAAGTCCTTATAGAATTTTCCTTGGAATGCAACTGCTTCACTGGGTGGCCGTCCTGGAAGCTGTGGTCTATAAAATTCGCTGTCTGGAATGTTGCCTGCAAAATATCCTTGAGGAGATAGATAGGGGGAACAATGTATGACAACTGGTTCTTGATCACAAAATTAGGAGAACAGCGTCTAATCCTGGGGATTCCCTGGTTGGAGAAACACAATCCAATGATTAATTGGAAAGACAAAACAATTCAGCTGGAGCAAATCAAAGAGGAGGATGATCGACCAATTTGGCAAATGGCCCTTGATAGTAAACAATGGGGAGAAGACGATTACTGGATCAGAGTAAAAACATCGACTTCCGAAAGATTGGAACACCAGCTCAAAAAGGATGAACCGCCAACTACTTTACCACCAGAATATAATATATGGAAAGAAGTCTTTGAAAAGAAGGCCTCAGAGCGATTCCCATCCGCTAGACCCTGGGATCATGTGATCAAACTAAAACAAGGTTTCTCTCCGAAAGTGAGCAAGATCTACCCACTATCCGTGAAGGAACAATTGTCCTTGGATGAGTGGATCACAGAACAAGTTGCAAAAGGATACATCAGACCATCGAAATCCCCACAGGCTTCTCCATTCTTCTTTGTTGCAAAAAAGGAAAGTGGCACTTTGAGACCTTGTCAGGATTACAGATATCTAAACAAGTGGACAATCAAAAACGCTTATCCGCTACCCCTTGTTTCTGATCTGATGACAAAACTATCCGGCACCCAATATTTTACAAAACTAGACCTCAGATGGGGATACAACAATGTCTGGATCAAAGAAGGGGACAAATGGAAGGCCGCATTCATCACAAACAGGGGCCTTTATGAACCAACAGTAATGTTCTTTGGTCTCTGTAATTCACCATCGACATTCCAGACAATGATGAATGAGTACTTTCAGGACATGATTAACGAAGGATGGCTCATCATTTACATGGACGATCTTCTAATCTGCACCAATACAAAAGAGGAATTAGAGGTACGAACAAAACACGTCCTCCAGAAATTACAGGAAAATGATCTCTTTCTGAAACTTGAAAAATGTCAATTCGCCATACAACAAGTCGAATTTCTTGGCATGATCATCAAACCAGGGCAAATACAGATGGATCCAATCAAACTAGCAGGAATAGCCAATTGGCTAGCCCCTTCTACAGTTAAGCAAGTTCAATCATTCCTTGAATTTGGAAACTTCTATCAGCGATTCATCAGAAATTTTGCATCATTAGCAAGGCTGCTCACTAACCTGACCAGAAAAGATGTACCATTCACATGGAACGCAGAACAACAGAAATCGTTTGATGTACTAAAAGAAAAATTGACATCCATGCCAGTACTATTGATGCCAGATGTGACAAAATCATTCATCCTTCAAACTGATGCATCTAATAAAGTGATTGGAGCAGTGTTGAAACAGGCTGATGAAACAGGAGCCCTACACCCTTGTGGATTTATCTCACACACATTAACCCCAACAGAGCAAAATTATCAGATCTATGATCAGGAACTGCTAGCAATCATCAAAGGACTCGCAACTTGGAGACATTTACTACATGGATCACCACATACAATGATTATACACTGTGATCACAAAAACCTATCATTCTATCGGACACCACAACGATTAACACCTAGGCAAGCACAATGGTCTTTGTTTTTATCCGAATTTGACCTACGCATCGAACACATCCCTGGAACAAAAGTGTTTGAAGCTGATGCGCTGTCAAGATGCCCAGATCATATGGGGAATGAAGAACAACCGGAAGAAATGATGGTTTTACCTCCTGAACGATTCATTAATTTGATCACAGAAGATTTGGTAATGAATCTCCAAAAGGCAATGTCAAAAGATGATTTTGGACAAATCCTGATTGAGGTAGTTGAGAAACACCACGGTCCACTGATCAAATCACAGCTTCAGGACTGGGCATATGTAAATGGATTGATTCACTATCAAGGGAAGGTCTATGTCCCTGACCATGACGGTTTGCGTGCAAATTTGATCAAGGAAATACACAAGGCAATTACATCTGGGCATCCTGGACGCTTCAAAACACTGGAATTACTCAAAAGGGACTATTGGTGGCCAGGGATGTATAGGCATGTGAAAGAGTGGATCGAAGGTTGCGCATTGTGCCAACAAATGAAGGTTAACATGCACCCAAACACACCAGCATATCAACCAATCCAATCGAAAGCTACAAGGCCATTTCAACAAGTCACCCTGGACTTCATCACCGATCTACCCCTTTCAGATGGTTTCAACTCCATTTTGGTCACGGTGGACCATGGTCTTACAAAGGGGGTAATTTTCACACCATGCAACAAGACAATCGACGCTCTGGGAACAGCAAACATATACATTACTGAGATCTTCAAGCAATTTGGCCTCCCTGATATGCTCATCTCAGATAGGGGACCGCAGTTCTCAGCAAAAGTCTTCCAAGAAATCAGAAAAGTGCTAGGAATCGACCACAGGATGAGCACAGCATATCATCCGCAGACTGATGGAGAAACGGAACGAGTTAACCAAGAATTGGAAGTCTACCTTCAAATGTTCTGCACTAATGAGCTGCACAAGTGGAAAGGATTACTCCCAATCATGGAATTTGCTCACAATAACTGACATCATGATGCCGTCAAAGCATCACCATTTCAGCTAATGTATGGGACCGATCCTGTAGGACTCCCCACTGCTTCCCATAGAATGAGTACACCTGCAGCAGAGGAATGACTACTACAGTTATGAAAAGCAAGGGAGGATGCACTAGCAGCACATGAATTAGCTAGACAATTAGTGGCAAAACGATGAAGGGACAAGTCCATACGGTTCGAAAAAGGCAACAAGGTCTGGCTCGAAAATAGAAATCTGCATATTCCATACCAGTCAAGGAAGCTAGCACCTAAATGAGAAGGACCCTTCCTTATTGAACAGGTAATGGGACCGGTGACATACAAATTAAAACTGCCAAAGCAATGGCACATTCACCCTGTGTTTCATGCATCCCTACTATCCCCTTACAAACAAACTGAAGCTCATGGCCCAAATTATACAATGCCACCTCCTGACTTGTAAATGGGAATGAAGACCATGAAATAGAAGCAATTCTTGCACACCAAAAATGCGGTGCAGGGTATCAATACCTGGTTAAATGGAAAGGCTACGGATCAAACAACAACTCATGGGAACCTGAGTGCAACCTGGGTAATGCTGCGGAAATCCTACTAGGGTATAAAGCCAGGAGACAATTGTAAGAGAAAGAAAAGCTATCATGGTCACATATTGCAACTGCAGACACCTCAAACTCAACAGTATATATGCACGGAACTATGCTCCCATTCATGCCAAATTCTCAGCATCAAGAAAACTTCCACAATACGTACAATTCTTGATCCTAGAACCATATCACCTACACCCCTTTCGAGGATGACATTCATTTTATTACAGAGACAGGAACGTAAGATGCATCATGGTCGAAGCATTTTGTGGAAGGCCTCTACCCTTGAACCCGAGACATAACCATAATCAAATCACACATGACCCACTCTACTACACCCCTGAACGATGCGACGAGAGAATAAGACCAAACATAGAAGCCATTCAGACAATGAATGACTGGATCAATAACAGGTCTTATAGCATCGTTAACAACACATGGACAACCAAAGATCCAGGAAGAGATAACAGCAACAGTGAAATGGGAGAAATTAGTGACCAATGGGAAGACTTAGGAACGATATACTACGAAATGTTCCCACCACAAGTAGTCCCTCTACACACCCCTTTCATTCTCCCACCGAGTTACACAATCACCACAGATTGTCAGATGCCTCCTCCACCATGCACTCCAAACCCACCGTTCTATGACCATCATGAATTTGAACCAGGATACCCTAGAATTCAAAGTATTATCAGGAGAACGAATAATGGATGGCAGTACTACTATCTGAACCATGAGGACTACAATGAAATGGAACTGCCTTCTGATCCAGGAACAGTACCATCATCCCCCACATCAACTACGTCTGCTGAACAATTCGCAGAAGAACTATTTCAGGCGATCCTGCAATGACCTGGAGATGATCCAATATGGGATGTCCTGTATGAAGAGCCTGTGATCGAGGAGCTAACCAGAAACTTTACAAATGACTGGCCAAATGGGAATGAATCATTCACACAAGATTATGAAGAACTTGAAGGTAGCTTTGGGAATGAAAGAAACAGTCAAAATGGTTGATCTCTATAGAAAACACATAAAACCTCAAAAAGACCTCAATCCATTCCGGATATCCACAGTCTTCAATGCACCCCCACCTTCTTAAAACCGTTGCACCTTTTACTTGTCCCTCACAATGTCTGACTTCACCAACATTTTCGTCGCCACTACCTCCGGCCCTGTCCAGAACCTCGCATCCATCACCTCCAACCTTCACCATGCAGCAGTCAGAGTTGTTATGGAAGTGGACACCATTGTCCACAATTCAATCGAGATCCCTCACTCCGCTGTCCCTGATCAAGAGTCCAATCAGGACTGCATGGTGCTCCAACACCTCTGTCGCACCTTGAGGGCGACACAGCGACTCATCGACACCGCCATAGCCAATGTCAACATTGTAATGAATTGGCATGACAAAACTGATGACGACGGATGGGGGGGGTGATAACAGTAACAATGGGTGGGGACAGGGCAATAAGAAGAAGTCAGTGACTTCTCCCATACAAAGGGGGTAATGTTACAGTTTCTTTTCTCTTCCTCATCATCATTATTACTCAGTGGACGGACATCTCCTAGTTATATCATCATTATTACCATACGCACTGCCTTGGACATTATTTCCATCTAGTAGCTTCTTTCACTTTTCCTTTCTTAGATAGCTACAGCCTCGTTTCCTTTTCTAATGCTCTTATTGTTTCCAAACATATATAAAGGCTCCTCATGTACAGCCCAGTTCCAACTTAGACGAATCCTACCTTCCTCTCAGACCTCTGAATCATTGCCTCTCTTCCTCATCGTTGAACGCATTGATCTAAGGGCCTTCATCGTTATCAGACTTAGTGTCCTCATCGTTCTATCAGTAGTCATCATGACTGGGAGCAGACTGAGACTCTGTTCGTCGTTTCTAAGTACGACAAAGAAGGCATCGTCCATAACATTATCTAGTCCTGATTAAACAATGCTATTGGGATGAGTACATGTGGCCTGCATATCCACAGGTCCACAAGATTATAGCATGGGACCCTAGTTTAAGGGATGCTGATGTCACTGTCAGGGTTTGCAAGACATATGGAGTGGCAGACTGCTACCATATCGGAAAAGCATATGATGGAGTACCGGGATGGAATGAACTATCCAAGATCATGTCAGCAGGGATGGGGTACAAAAGATTTGGAGCATTTATGTACAATGGAGAAATGATCAACTGGTTGTATAACGCCATAATGGGATGGAGGTGGCATGTAAATGCTGACGACCCAGAGGTCATTGAAGTTGGGCACCCTGCTGGTACAACAGCTGCAGATGTGGTGGTCCAGAATAACAAAATTGAACAGCTGGAACGGGGGTGACAAGATACAGCCAACACGGTGGCAGCAGTAATAGCAGATGCAATTAAGGAATGGAGGCGAGTCAATCCAAGACCTGAACCATCACCACTCACAAAGGCCCAGATGCCAGACTATTATCAGGGAGACCCTCGATACGTAGATTCATGGTGCCGGCAAATGCAAACGTATTTCACTCTGGCACGAGAAACCCAATTGGGAAGGCAGATCTCAATTTGCTTATACCAGATCAAAGGGGGAGATAAAAATCAAGCAGGTGATTGGGCAAGTGTCAAATTACAGCAATGGCAGGAAGCGATGGAAGAATATGAACATGGAGTCCAAACAGAAGGATGGTCATCGAACCTCACCTACCAACAGCTGAATGATGGGGAAATGGCAGGAGGCATAGTAGTCCGAAGGGCCATGCGACACAAATTCCCATTCCTAAGTTGGGCAGGGTTCAAGGAAGAAATGCACGATTTCTTCATGTCCATGGAAACACAGGAGGAAGCCATGGCAGTGCTCATAGCTCTAAAGCAGGGGGACTCTCTGGTGGAGGATTACATTATCCGCTTTAATGCGCAAGCTCCATTATCAGGATGGGATGGCAAGGCCTTGATTGATCTATTTAAAGATCACATCAATCCGGCCCTGGGATGAGAATTGATCCAACATGGCAACTTACCTGCTAATGCAACCCTGAGAGAAATCCAAGATAGGGCAGTGGAACTGGCGAAGGCATACCGATGAGCAAAGAAGGCATATGGGGGACGAACCGGTTTCACCACATACAAGGAAAAACCAATAGAAAATCCTGCAAAGCCAACTATGTATAAGCCAGTTACAACAGATCCTGATGCAATGGATGTGGACGCTACCAGATGCAAAGAATGCGTTTGTTACAATTGCAGAAAACCGGGTCACTTCAAGGCAGACTGCAAGGAACCAAAGAAATACACGCACACTGAGAAAGGAAAAGGGCACATGAGAGAAGTATGGAGAGAGGAGCTCACAGAGGTGCAATGGGAAGAAATGGGAAGGGCGAAGGGTTTTGGTGGAAGCCAGTAGGAGTGTGCTTGGTGCTACTGGCTCAAAAGGTTTCTAGCTCGGACAAGGACACTTGTATAGTATTACCAGGATTATTATACGAGTGCAGGTCACAAATTCACCGAGTACAAAACCTAAGTATGAGTGCAAAACCAAGATTAAGAACCTGGTCCCCTGAGTGGGTGTTACAATGGATTTGGCAACAGGACAAAGCAATGGCAGTACAATGCCTAAAGGAATGGGTTCACAACAGGTGTATTAGTGAAGTAACCGAAGGGCTTGTGAACCAGTTAAATCAGCTGCATGAACAGGAGGCACTATGGAACTTGGTGCATTTAAGAAACCAGATGGTAAAGGCAACAGGCAAGCAAGAAATGAACCTCAAGGCAACAATTACAACTATGGACACCGGAAGTAATATTGAGGTTCAGGCCTTACTGGATTCTGGATGTACAGGCACATGCATTAATGACGAATTTGTGGAACAGCACAAATTAAATAAACAAAAAATGCTAAGACCAACTTTGCCTGTCTATAATGCAGATGGAACCCGCAACGCCATGGGAAGCCTAGAATACATGATGCAATTCAAGTTACAAATTGGCAATCATGAGGAGGTTATCGAATGTGGAGTAGCAAGACTAGGCAAAACAGATCTGTTCATTGGCTACAATTGGTTACAGAAGCACAATCCTGTAATTGATTGGAGGCGTCAACAGGTGACATTTAGTCGATGTCTGGGAATGTGTTGGAAAAGGTCCAAAGTCAATGAGCCAGAAGAGGAAGTGAACCCAATGGAGCCTCTGGAGGAAGGCGAAAAACTACTAGCAGTACACATTGGGGAACCAGAGTTAAGACTATGATTGGTAGCAACACATATCGCTGCCAAGGAAGTGGCCACTGCAACAAGGCAATCGCTAGAGGACATGGTGCCAAGACACTATTTGGGACATAGGAAGGTCTTCGAGAAGGAGACCTTTGACGAACTACCACCACAACAACCTTGGGATCATGCAATCCAATTAATGCCAGGATCTAAGCTGGTCGATTGTAAGATCTATCCATTGAACCGAGACGAGCAAGCACAGCTGGATGAATTCCTAAAAGAAAACTTAGACACCAGATGCATTCAACCTAGCAAGTTGCCCATGGCATCACCATTCTTCTTTGTCAAAAAGAAGGACAGTAAACTCAGGCCAGTGCAGGACTACCGGCAGTTAAATGAGATGACGATCAAGAACCAGTACCCACTACCCTTGATCAGAGAGCTAGTGGATAAACTATCGAAAGCTAAGGTTTTCTCCAAAATGGACATTTGATGGGGTTACAATAACGTCCGGATCAAAGAGGGTGATGAATGGAAAGCTGCCTTTTGTACAAATAGGGGCTTGTTTGAACCACTGGGTATGTTCTTTGGACTTACAAATTCGCCGGCAACCTTCCAGACCATGATGAATGACATATTCAGGCAAGAGATTGTGGAAGGATGGGTTGTTATTTACATGGATGACATATCAGTCTTCTCAACATCACAAGAAGAGCATACCAAACATGTAAATTGGATATTGGCAAAACTGGAAAATCATAAACTGTCACTGAAACTGGAGAAATGCTGGTTTGATCAGCCCCAAATAGACTTTTTAGGATTGGTGATTAGTCGGGATTCAATGAGGATGGAACCAGGAAAGGTTAAGGCACTAGCTGAATGGCCGGAACCAACATGTAAAAGGGAACTTCAGCAATTCCTAGGGTTCATTAACTTTTATCGACAATTTGTCGAAGGATTTGCAAAAGTGGTGAAACCCCTGACTAAGTTAACAGGCAAGGTGGACTGGTTATGGACAGAATTGCAGTCTCAGGCTTTTCAGGGACTGAAGGAGCTTGTGGCGAGGGAGGTGGTCCTCAAAATTCCTGATGACGAAGGGCAGTTTCGCATAGAGGTTAATGCATCCAATTTTGCAATTGGTGGAATTTTGTCACAGATCAGGAAAGACGGACTGTGGAGACCAGTGGCATTTATTTCAAAAGCTCTCAATGATGCAGAGCGGAATTATGAAATTTATGACAAGGAAATGTTGGCAGTCATGCACGCATTCTACGAATGGTCTCATTATCTCAAAGGAGCCAAGGAAATGGTTGAGGTCGCAATGGATCATCAAAATCTGACGTACTTCTGAAAACTGCAGAATCTTAATAGGTGACAAGTGCGATGGGTAATGGATCTACAGGACTAAACTTCGTCATTAAGCATCAGTCAGGAAAGTCCAATTCCAAAGCAGATTTGCTATCCAGAAGAGTGGGTCATGAGCAGGGACAAAACGACAATGAAGGTGTAATACTTCTGAAAGAAACCTATTCATCCAGTTATATGACAATGATCGAGCCATAGAAGATATTATCGAAGATATCAAATGGCAGTGGGAGGCACAGGTACAGCAGGGAATTGAGTGGCAGGATGAAAACTTTAAGATTTCCAATGGATTAGTGGAGTGGAAAGGAAGGGTGTATGTACCGGTACACATCCAGCTCAGGGAAAACCTTATCCAAATTCATCATTCATGGGGACACTCAGGCATAGCCAAAACACTGGAAAACCTGATAAGAAACTTCTGGTGGCCTAACATGCACAGGGACATTGGAAAGTACATGCCTGGGTGCAAAATGTGTCAAAGGGCAAAACCTGATTGACAACCACAGGCAGCACCGTTAGTGCCAAATGAAGTACCATCAGAACCCTGGGAGGTTGTATCAGTAGACCTGATGGGGCCGTTACCAGAATCTAAGGGCAGCGACATGATTATGGTCATAGTGGATCGGTTCACGAAGAAATCGTATTTCCTTCCGACAACATCATTGGTGACATCACAGGGGGTGGCTGTCCTATTCAGGGATAACGTGTTCAGGGAGCATGGATTACCGCAGAAGGTCATCAGTGATCAAGGGCCACAGTTCACATCAAAATTCATGGACAATCTGTATGGCATGATGGGCATCAAAGCCAATCGATCCACAGCATATCACCCACAAACAGATGGTCAAACGGAATGCGTGAACCAGGAGATTAAGGAATTCTTGACCATGTTCGTAAATCATTGACAGGACAACTGGAGTGATTGGCTGGCAGTGGCGCAATTTTGCCATAATGACCAAGTCCATTCGGCAATGAGATACTCACCATTCTTTATGAACTATGGCCAACATCCAAATAAGGGGCTTAATCCAATGCACATTCCAAGGTTGTAGCTGTAGAAGAGCTTGCCAGGGAAGTTGAAAGCATACATGCCACAGCAAAGCAAGCTCTGGAAAAGGCGGCTGAAGTAATGAAAAAGCGATACAACCTCAATCAGCAAACAGCATGGCAGTACAAGCCTGGGGACAAGGTGTACCTCAGCACGGAGATTTACCAGTTATATGAGCTACCAAGAAATTCGATGGTAAATTTGTGGGCCCCTTGGAAATTGTCAGGAAGGTGGGCAAATCAGCATACCAATTGAAAATACCAGCATCATGGAAAATCTATAATGTATTCAATGAGGTTTTACTCAAACCCTACCACAAACCCGCCTTCCCTGGTCAAAAGGAGAAAGCGGCACAGCGAAAGGAACTACAAATGGTAGAGGAATCCCAGGACAATGAATACGAGGTAGAGGAAATTGTCAGTACTTCACGGTCCCCCCCCCTTCCACGTGGATTCCATGTGGATTCCATGGATTCCACATGGATTCCACATGGATTCCACACAGAATAATACTATATTACAATAAGTAAGTAACAAATCAATCCTGTTTATGTAATTCCATGTGGAATATGTGGAATTCACCAGATATGAACAAGATAAGCAGTTAGTGAGCATGATGTTATGACAGCTGGTTGTCACATATGTTGTGACTATTTGTACATTCAAATGTTATTACAGGGTGCTACTACTCACTACTCACTATCACTACTATCACTTTCACTATCATCCTGTTTATCTTTCTGCCTTTTCATCACCTGCACTGTATGATATGACAACATTGTGTGGAGGAACCAATCAAAATTCCCTGGTGTCATCCTCTTTAAAATTGATTCAAACCCACCCAA
>MIPV01002512.1:32970-46662 GCA_001983365.1 Amanita bisporigera | reverse complement strand
CATCTGCATGGAATCTGTGTGGAATCCACAGAATCAGTATGGAATCCATGTCAGACTCTACATATTTGTAGTAGCATCACATTAGCATAATCAAACACACATATCAGCACTTGAACCCCATAGAATATCTCCTAGACAGATTCCCACACTATATTCTATTTTCCCACACTCAACCCAACTCCTTCTATGTATTCCCACACTAATTTTCCATGGTCCAATCAATTTCCTACATATGTTTAGTAATCTACTTAAGTATACTCTACAAGTAGAATCATCCCCATATGATACCTTCCTGCCCACATTCCCACACCATAATATATTATTTCCCACACTCAACTCAACTTCCTCTATGCATTCCCACACTAAAGTTCCCACACTCATGACCATTTCAGCACTTTATCTCAGGCTCTCCTGCATTTCTCTCAAAATAACTTCCCGTGCATACTCCAACACTTTTGCACAGTTAGATAAACTTACTGTATGTTTTCACACACTGTACTAATTTTCCCACAGTCCAATTAATTTCCTACATATATTTAGTGAAGTACCAGCTCACTAGTCAGTGTTACAATCACACCTCAAGTATGCTTATGTAAATGCCCCTATCCCTATGCAGTATGTTTTTCCCATTACTATGCCTTCTTACTTCGTTGTTTATGCCAGAGTCCTCTTTATCACATGGTAATTCATTCATTTTTCACATGCCACACATTTATCACATGTAGGGATCCCAAAGTTTGGTTCAGGTTCAGTTCAGGCTCAGCCTCGAGACCTCGGTTCTGGTTCAGACAGTCACAAAAAATGCCCAAACCAAACCGAACCACCCAAACTGACTGGCTGATGTCACCCTCAAGTCACACCTTCAAGTGACAAAATTGTGCAGTCAATGACTGCTCTCTCCCCTCAAGCTCACCATCCACCTGCCACCTTTGTTGTGCCATCCTGCTGTCCTTGTTGTGCCCTCACTACCTTCCTGCAGCCACTGTTGTGCCCTCATTGCCTTCCTGTGGCCCTTATTGCTCCCTCATTGCTTTCCTCCTGCCCTCATGCAGTGTGCCACCCTTGTGTGCCAGTTTATTGCCACCCTTGCAACTGCCTTCCTTCTGCCCTCATCACACCCTCACTATAGCCTTCCTACTACCCTCCTGCTGCCCTTGTCACCCTATTACACCCTTGTTACCACCCTCCTCCTTGCCTCATGCTGCCCTCGTGCCACTAGAGTTTTAAGGTCCAGTTGCTTTGACTGAAAATCAACTGGCAAACTGAGATTCACACACATAATCATATCTGTTATAACATCATGGGTCCTGATCCAATTGGCTTGAATCTTTTTTTGCTTGAAAGCCTGAGGTCAGAAGGTGTCACTCACTTCATATTTAAATTTATTAATGGCTCAGAAGTTTACAACTTGTCATTTAGTACAAAATTAACCAGTTGCAACTTCAACTGGTTGCTCAACTGACCCTTGCAACTGCCTTCCTCCTGCCTTCCTGCTGCCCTTGTCACACTCTTGTTGCCACCTTCCAGCCACCCTCATTGCACCCTCATTGCCACCTTCCTCCCACCCTCATTGCACCCTCATTGCCACCTTCCTGCCACCCTGATTGCACCCTGATTGCCATCATGTGACTTCTTACCATTGCTAAAAAGGAATTTTTCCATGGTTCAGACAGGTTGCAAAGCCTTACTGCTGCACCACTGCCTTCTTGATGCTCTATATGCTTTAATCACAAGTGTGGAGGTCCAGGAACCACTGTGTAGGTATGCAGATTTGTTCCAGTTGTTCAAATTTCCTAAAATGGGGAATTTCCCACGGTTTTAGTCGGTTCGAACCCAAACTGAACTGAACTGAACCTGAACCAATGGTTCAGGTTCAGTTCGGGCAATTTCTAGTTGGTCCAGGTTCAGGTTCGGCCAAAAATAGCCCCAAACCAAACCAAACCGAACTTTGGGAACCCTAATCACATGTCTATGTTCTTTATCACATGCCACACTACTATCACATGTCAGTAGCATAGCATGTATGTATATAAGCTCTACAATATACAGACTGGACCTCCAGTCTAGTTTTAATGGTCAAACTGTTCTCATGAACTCTCAGCTCATCTTTGCACACTCAGACTCTCACTCTTACACTTGTGTAGGAGCTTAACTCTCCCTTGAGGAAGTTCTGCTCTTGTTGCCCTTGAGGTTTACGATTCTCAACACAGTTAAGGTGTAACAATAAAACTAGACTCCTCTCCACTTCTGCCAGCTATCTAACTCGCTCACCACCTATCCACACCACCAATATTCCCTCCCAAACACAGAAACACCCTCCCACAGCCTCTGAGGATGATCCTGCATCAGAAAAATGAATCCTATATGGATGTCTTATCAAATTTAATCAAGGAAGAAAAAGTTGGACATATCTATCTCCACAAGGATATTTTGCAGGCAATGTTCCAGACAGCGAATTTTATAGACCACAGCTCCCAGGACAACCACCCAACGAAGCAGTGTGTTCCAGGAAAAATTCTATAAAGACTTGCAGGTTGTAGAGTTTAATCACAGGGAAAGGTGCTGGAAATATGAAGTCACAGAACTCCTACAATGAAGGGCACCAGATAGCGATTTTGAAGGAACATATAGTGCAGGAGAACCAGAAGAACACCTCCCATTCAAAGTTTTCGAAGACTGGTTAAAAGAAAATCAACCAGAACGCTTAGCAGCAGAGCACACTCCTATCCCTTTGACATCACACTACACCCTTCCAATTTTTACAGAGCTTGGATCACATAGACAGCAGGAAGAAGAAGAATCTTCAGGAGAGTCAGAAAAAGAGAAAGAAACATCAAGTGAACAATCTCAGGACAAAGAAAGTGATCTCCAGATTGAATATTTCAACCCACCTACAGATCCCTTATCCACAGGACTAGCCCAGTTAGAAATTGATGTCCCAGTTACATTTCCACAGGTTGAAACCCAGTCCCAGTTCAGACAACAAACCCCTACCCCTCCACCACCCAGAGAACTGCTGAAATCGCCCAAAATGGGAATGGATATGAGTAAAAACAGGCTGAAATTAGATCCCCCAGCATACTTCACAGGAAAATGATCTGAATTGAACAACTTTCTCACCCAAAGCAATCTATATGTTACAATTTCTTTTCCTTCCTTGTCATCATCATTACTCAGTGGACATACATATCCCAGTTACATCATCATCATTACTATACGCATCACCTTGGACATTATTTCCATTCAGTAGCTTCTTTCACTTTTCCTTTCTTAGGTAGCTACAGCCTCCTTTCCTTTTCTGACGTTCTTATTGTCTCCCAAGCATATATAAAGGCTACTCATGTACAGTAGAACTCCAGTTCCAACTTAGACGAGTTTTACCTTCCTCTCAGCCTCTGAACCATCACCTCTCTTCTTCATCATTGATCGCATTGACCGAGGGACCTTCATCATCATCAGACTTAGTGTCCTCATCTTCATATCAATTGTTGTCACAACTGGGAGCAGACCAAGACTCTATTCATCGTTTCTAAGTACGACAAAGAAGGCATCATCCATAACATAAGTTGGAACTCAAGGAACTGCTCAGTGCATTGTCACTAGCAAGACATCATTGATCCCAAGAATTGTGAAGAAAGACCTCCTAACAGAGCAGTCGTTTTCAATGGAGATTTCTATCTCAAAAGAACAGAAGTCTTCTTTTCTGCACTCAGTAATCAGTGGTGTTGGAGAGGAGTAAAGAAGAACATCCCTATCAATGAAAGCTATTTTACAGGGGAATACAAAGAAGGAGATCCAGACAAAGAATTACCCAGAAAACTTTGGATTGAGTGGTACAACAAAGAATACGACGTTAAACATCTCCTCCTAGAAAAACCCATCACCGAACCAGAACTTACCTGGTGGACAGAATTCGCACCATACTACAAACTCAGTCTAGGAGCAACGTTTTTTGCAGCACCACCTGAAATTGTTACAGCCTGGTACCAATTCTGCGAAAATAAAAGGGATGAACAAGACAAAGAACCAAAGAAGGAAGAAGAACCCAAGAAGGAAATGACCAATACAATGGAGTCCACCAAAGGAGATATCAAACCGCAGCCCATCAGGGTCTTCACAGGAAAATGAACAGAGGCACAGTCATTCTTAGACTCCCTCGAAGATTTCTTCGCTCTTAATGAAAATAATTATAAGGGCAAAGACGAGAAAAAAATCAGGTACACTCTAGCATGTTTGGGACCAGAGCTAGACAATTGGAAAATGATCATCCGAGGCGAGCTAAATGCCAACAAGGGAAAAGCAACAGGAATACAATGGAGTAATTATGAAACATTCCATCAACATTTCATCGCCAATTGGGGAGAAATCAACAATGCAGTCAGGGCCCTAAATGAACTAGCCAATTTGAGCGTAGGAGGGGGAGTTACAGTCCCTGAATACATCCAAAAATTCTGCACCCTGATCGAACTCACTGGCCTTACTGGATTAACTGCTCAACTCCAGGCCTTTGTTCGAAAACTCCCAGACAGCATTGCTACCAAAGTTCTGGAGCATCAGATGGATTATAAAACCATGAATGATGCTTATACAAAAGCAGAGCAGCTCCACTTCGCATGGGAAACGATGAGGCTCATGGGAAAAGAATCCAGATCAGGAGATCGATCTAGTTTCAACTGAAACTCTAACAGGGGCAACCAATCAGGATATAATCGGGCCATCAATGTGATGCCTACTGGACGATTAACTGAAGCACAGAAAGAAGAATATAGGAAAGCAGGAAAATGCTTTAGATGCAGTGTACAGGGACACATTTCGTGGAACTGCCCTAAGCGCAACAACAACTCATCCAGATCCTCCTCCCAGGGTAAAAATATTCGCTCAATCACTGAGGAAAAATCCACCGAAGAAACAGGAGGCTCGATCAAAATGATCAGGGCAATGTTGACCAAGTTAACTGAAGAAGAAAGGAACACCTTCCTAAATGAACTTGAAACAGAGGGTTTTTAATCAGGAAGCATCAGGCAGCAGTTGACACTTCCTCCAATGGACTAGAACAATTAGCACTTGATTCTGTAATCGTACAATCAAACAATATCAGAAGAATCTCGATCCCTGTTCAATCGTCCGATCTACCTGCTGAAACCTCTGCACTAATTGACTGCGGAGCAGATGGAAACTTTATTGACGAAGAAATCATGAAAAACTTACAAAAGGAAAAACTATGAAAACCACTTCGAGTACGAAACGCTGATGGAACAATCAATACCAATGGAGAAATCACTCACAGGACACGCATCAATTACTCCATAGGGGGAACAGTACATGACAATTGGTTCCTGATCACAAAACTAGGAGAACAGTGTCTAATTCTGGGAATCCCCTGGTTGGAAAAACATAATCCAATGATTAACTGGAAAAGCAAAACAGTTCAATTGGAACAAATCAAAGAAGAAGATAATCGAGCAATCTGGCAAATGGCCCTTGACAGTAAACAGTGGGGAGAAGACAATGATTGGATCAGAGTAAAGACATTGACTTCTCAATCACTAGAACACCAGCTCAAAAGGGACAAACCACCAACTACCCTACCATCAGAGTACAATAAATGAAAGGAAGTCTTCGAAAAGAAAGCCTCGGAGCAATTCCCATCAACTAGACCCTGGGATCACGCAATCAAACTAAAACAAGGTTTCTGTTATGACCTAACGATTTTTCTATATTTTTCTCTATTTTATCTGGAGGCCTATGGACGGGTTATCGCTAATGGAAGAAGGTTCACACCCCTATGTTAGGACGGTCTAGGATTATGTCAGCAAGGTGGCTGTACGGGAACACCGATTAGATCAAGAGATATGGATGGCAGTCAAGTCACATCTTCTCATGGGGGCCGGGTGAGTCTGGGTTGAGGGTCTGGGTTTGTTGCTGCACGTACACGGTCATGGGGCTGCGTAGTCTGTGCGCACGGACCAACGCTCATATGTATAAAAGGTGGTGTGTTCGTAGGTAGGAGTCCTTAAGACTCTAGATAGTTTGCTCTACCACAGCTTACTGGTCTATTGTGTCGCAGTTACATCTCTTTCTCCACACTCTTCTCAGAGGGTTTAGGTTGTGGTTAGGTCTGTCCTAACATAATCTAGAGTCTTTATCTATAAACCCTTCGTCGTTGGTTACAGCGCCGAGCACGTCTTGCTCGTTGCAGCTCACAGCGTCGAAGCCTTTTCAAAGTTTTGTTTTCTCAACAGACGTCTGACCTTGTGCACATTACGACACGTGACCACAAGCAGCCTCGACTACTCTAGGCGACACAACAGTATTGGATGAGAGTAGGGGCTTCACCGATTAGTAGACCAGGCAGGGTCGAATCAGGTACCTACACCAGTACTGCGGAATAGTGGGCGGAACCCACGAAGACAATCTAGTAGTGTGCTGTGTATCAAGGAGAACAGTCTCAGGATACCAATTACGTATCGGATCTTTGATCTGAGCATGAGGACACCTGAGTGAAGACCCGGGCACCACACTATTGGGTCAATTGGTGGAAATAAATCGAAGAATTGCGTGCGGGTGCGTTATTGACCGCAGCATAGAATATCCGCGTTAGGAAGCGTGAGATATTGAAGAAGAGGCAACAAAGATCTATCTAGATCTCCTAGGCGACATGCGGGGGCCTTTTAATTATGTTTTGCCAAGGGCAGGGTTGTCCTTGATGGGAGTCGGCATCGTGTTCGAGCTCGACTGGGCACAGGGATGCGCAGAACCAAAGAAATCATCCAAGACGGCCATGCGGCGCGATAACCGGCAGCGTGATGCACATGTCCGTGCCTGGCAGGCATGGAAAAAAGAACAGAGGCGGCAGTCTCGCCGCGAACAACGGATCAGGGAATGTGAAGCCTGGGTGGCCAAACAGGAGTCCCTGAGGGAACAAGAGGAGGCATGGGAAGCACTCCTCGAACAGCGCCAAAAGTCGGCCAAGGAACAAAAGAAGTACCACGAGTACTTAACCCAAATCGAAAAGGAGCGGCAGACCCTGGAGGATTTATTGCAACAAATGGGCACGGACTCCCTGATGCGGGAGGCACTTTTTAATACTCCATCAAACCTTCAGCTGTTGTCGCTAGGGTTCAATATCATCACTTTGCGACATAACGGGTTGGTATTATTGGCCAAGGAACGGAACCGGTTAATGCATGCGGCCAACGGAAACATCCGATCTACCAAAGCAGCTCGAGTGCAAGCATGGAAGGAGGATGCCGAGCAAGCCACGGGAATTCGGTACGATCCATACATGAAAACCTATATCAGGACACAAGCCCATAAGGAAACACCGGTGGAAACCCCTGAGCCAGGAATAATTGTTCCCATACCAATCTTGCACATGGATCTCTTCCTGAGACAATTAGGAGAAGTACTGGACCCAACAAAGACGTGGGTAGATTTATTGCAATCCCCATGGTTGCCGAGTCAGTATACAACGGATATCCCTGAGGATGCACCATGGCGACGAGACAGTTATTGTTATATGACTCTGTTCAAAGAAGAGTACTATAATAAATTCTATTGGCCAGGCTATCCCACCCTCGAGGACATCTTGTCATGGGAACCCGAACTAAGGGATACAAGGGCAAGATTCGCAATCCAGGACACCGACGAAGACGGGGTGTACCATGTGATTGAAGAAGCGGCAATCAGGAAGTACGAGGATGACGTATATACGTGGGCAGATCTAGAGGATCTGGAACAGTGCGGCAAGTATGCCAAGAAGGCGGTGCTCGGGGGTCTGGGAAAATCAAAACCCAAAACCATCTCATCATTTATCCAATCGGTTCCGGACTCGGAACG
The DNA here is from genome assembly GCA_001983365.1 of Amanita bisporigera. Lineage (NCBI taxonomy): Eukaryota > Fungi > Basidiomycota > Agaricomycetes > Agaricales > Amanitaceae > Amanita > Amanita bisporigera. The sequence goes on along the minus strand of MIPV01002512.1, from coordinate 38,823 downwards.
ATCCACCAAAACCACACGGCCATCTCCGGTGTCAACCAAAATGTCTTATTCCCAAGCCGTTATCAGTCAATCGGGACCAAGTAAATCCCTGACACGAACAATGGGTGCGGACTTCACATGGCACAATGGATCTATACAAAGGATGGAGGATTGGATCGAGCAGGATCCCGCAATTCCCTGGGTTAGTGAGGATGTACAAGCGCGAATTAAGGAAAGAGCCCGGAAGGCGCAGGAACAGATTGACAAAGCCAAAAAATGGATCGACGTGGGAAAACCCAAGTACTTTACTAATTGGGGATATAAAGATCACGCGGTCATGGCAATTGACAACTGGCGTCGCACGGTAGATAAGGAATTCGCGTTGCCATACCCATATCCAGTACAAAGACACCTGTCAGACAAAACGAAATTACATCCTGACATCCCCGGATATTGTTACCTTATCCTGATTAAGAAATGCTACTGGGATGAATACATGTGGCCAAAGTATCCACAGGTACATGAGGTAGTAGCATGGGACAAAAGCTTACGTGAACCTCGGGTCTCGATCATGATCCAAAAGACATATGGGGTTCAAGACTGCTACCATGTGGAAAAACTGGCAAGCGGAGTAGATGCCTGGAAAGAGCTATCACTGGTCATGGCAGCAGGGATGGGATACAAACGTCTTGGCACATTCAGGTACACAGGAGAAATGATTACCCGCCTCTACAATGCGATGATGGGGTACCAACGGCACATGGCAGCAAGCGATATTGAACTGGTAGAAGTAGGAAATCCAATAGGGACAACGTCGGCGGATGTAGCCCACACCAACAACTTGATCGAACGACAGGAATGAGGCAGGAGGGACATGGCAAATGCAATCGCTGCGGTAATCGCAGACGGAATTAATGAATGGAGAAGGGTGAACCCAAGGCCAGAACCATCCCCTCTCACTAAGGCTGAGATGCCGGATTATTACCAAGGCGACCCGCGATATGTTGACGCATGGTGCCGTCAAATGCAAACCTATTTCCTGCTGGCATGGGAAAATCAATTAGGGCGACAAATCTCAATCTGTCTATACCAGATCAAGGGCGGAGACAAACATTGGGCCGGCGATTGGGCCAACGTCAAATTACACCAGTGGCAAGAAGCGCATGAGGAATACAAAAAAGGGGTACAGGAGGGAGATTGGCTGGGAGACCTTTCATACCAAGAACTGAATGACGGAGAAATGGCGGGAGGGACTGTAGTGCGAAGGGCGTTGCGACATAAATTCCCATTTGTAAGCTGGGAAGGCTTCAAAACGGAAATGCACGACTTCTTCATGTCCACGGAAACACAGGAGGAAGCAACCGCAGCGCTGATCGCTCTCAAGCAAGGAGATTCCCTGGTCGAGGACTACATCATCCGTTTCAATGCGCAGGCACCACTTTCGGGATGGGATGGCAAGGCGTTGATCGATCTGTTCAAAGATCACATCAATCCGGCCCTTGGAAGAGAGTTAATCCAGCACGGCAATCTACCGGCTAACGCGACCCTGCAGGAAATCCAAGATCGGGTGATAGAACTCACCAAAGCATATCGATGCGCAAAGAAGGCATATGGCGGTCACTCAGGATTTTCCGCGTTCAAAGAAAAGCCTGTGGAAAAACAAGCCAAGCCAATCGCTTACAAACCAGTAACTCCGGATCCAGACGCAATGGATGTCGATGCCACCAAACGCAAGGAACGCATATGCTACAACTGCGGAAAGCCGGGACACTTTAAAGCAGACTGTAAGGAGCCCAAAAGGTACACACGGGACGAGAAAGGCAAGGGAAGGATGAGACAGACGAGGATAGAAGAGCTCACAGAGGAGCAATGGAAGGAATTAGGGAGGTCTAAGGGTTTTGGCGACAGCCAGTAGGAACGTGCTCAGCGCTACTGGCTCAAAGGGTTTCTAGCTCAGACAAGGACTCTTGTATAGTAGTTCCGGAATTATTATATGAGTGCAGGTTATAAATCCATCGAGTACAAAACCTAAGTATGAGCGCAAAACCAAGACTGAGGATGTGGACCCCTGAGTGGGTACTAAGGAGAATCTGGCAGCAGGATAAGGACACGGCAATTCAGTGTTTGCAACAATGGGTGCACAACAAACGCAGCGTGGAGGTAGATGAACAACTCCTGGAGCAGTTAAATAAACTACCGGAAAATGAGGCCTTATGGAACTTAACGTTACTACGAGGACAGGTGGTGAAGGCAACCGGAAAACAGGAAATGAATCTCCAAGCAGTAATAACCACCATGGACACCGGTGAGACAATTAAAGTTCAAGCTTTGCTGGACTCAGGGTGTACTGGAACTTGTGTCAATGATGAGTTTGTGGAAAAATACAAACTTAACAAACGAAAAATGCTGCGACCAATGCCAGTATACAATGCGGATGGGACTAGAAATGCCATGGGCAGTCTTGAATATATGACACAATTCAAGTTACGAATTGGGGATCATGAGGAAGTTATCGAATGCGGTGTTGCACGCTTGGGAAAAACAGACCTATTCATCGGATATGACTGGTTACAAAAGCATAATCCAGTAATTGACTGGAGACGGCAGCAAGTGACATTTAGCCGCTGTCCGGGAACGTGTTGGAATCGATCAGAGGTCGCAGAACCCGAGGAAGAAATGGACGCAATGGAACCACTGGAGGATGGTGAAAAATTACTGGCAGTATACATCGGTGAACCGGAACTAAGATTAAGATCAGTCGCAACAGATATAGCAGCAAGGGAAGCCGCAGCCACTGTAAAGCATTCACTGGAAGATGTGGTACCTAAGCACTACCTGGGACATTGAAAGGTTTTTGAAAAGGAAACCTTTGACGAATTGCCGCCGCGAAGACCATGGGACCATGCTATAGAACTAATCTCAGGGGCCAAACTGGTCGACTGCAAGATATATCCCCTCAATCGGAACGAACAGGCGCAACTGGATGAATTTTTGAGGGAAAACTTGGAGTCGGGTCGAATCCAACCAAGCAAGTTGCCCATGGCCTCTCCATTCTTCTTTGTCAAGAAAAAGGATGGTAAACTAAGACCGGTGCAAGATTATCGACGGTTAAACGAGATGACGATTAAAAACCAATATCCGCTGCCATTGATTGGAGAACTAGTAGATAAATTGTCGAAGGCTAAAGTTTTCTCAAAAATGGACATCCGATGGGGCTATAACAACGTTCGAATTAAAGAAGGTGATGAATGGAAAGCAGCCTTTCGCACCAATAGGGGTTTATTCGAGCCATTAGTAATGTTCTTTGGTCTGACCAACTCGCCGGCTACGTTCCAAACTATGATGAATGACATATTCTGGCAAGAAATTGCGGAAGGATGGGTAGTCATTTACATGGATGACATCCTGGTGTTCTCGTCGTCACAGGAAGAACACACGAGGCACGTCAATCGGATCCTGGCAAAACTGGAGGAACATAAGTTGTCATTGAAACCCGAAAAGTGTTGGTTCGATCAGGAGCAGATTGACTTTTTGGGTCTCGTTATTAGCCAGGATTCAATTCGTATGGAACAAGGCAAGGTTAAGGCGCTAGCGGAATGGCCAGAACCCACGTGCAAACGGGAATTGCAGCAGTTTTTGGGGTTTATTAACTTCTATCGACGTTTTGTGGAAGGGTTCGCGAAGGTCGCTAAACCTTTGACGCAGTTAAGGGGTAAGGTGGATTGGTTTTGGACAGAGTTGCAGTCAGCCGCCTTTCAGGGACTGAAAGACCTTGTGGCGAGGGAGGTGGTTCTTAAAATTCTGGACGATGAAGGACAATTTTGGGTCGAGGTGGATGCTTCAGACTTTGCCATTGGAGGAATTCTGTCACAGCAGGGGAAGGACGAACTGTGGAGACCTGTAGCTTTTATTTCTAAGGCTCTCAATGACGCGGAAAGGAACTACGAAATTTATGATAAGGAAATGCTAGCGGTCATGCACGCATTTTATGAATGGTCGCATTACCTCAAAGGCGCTAAAGAAATGGTGGAGGTGTTAACAGATCACCAGAACCTGACATATTTCCGAAAACCGCAAAATTTGAACCGACGGCAAGCACGATGGGTCACGGACCTGCAGGATTACAATTTCGTGATCAAGCATCGATCAGGGAAGTCGAACTCCAAGGCAGATTTGTTATCTCAAAGGGCAGGCCATGCGCGAGGAGAAAATGACAATGAAGGAGTTATCCTGTTAAAAGAACACCTGTTCATCCGAGTCTATGATGACGACAGAGCAATCGAGGATATCATCAAGGATCTAAGGAAGATTCCAAAACGCCAATGGGAAAAGCAGGTGCGGGAAGGTATTGACAAACAGGATGCTGACTTTAAGGTTGAAAATGGACTCGTCACTTGGAAAGGAAGGGTATACGTACCGGTACACATTAAACTGTGGGAAAACATTATCCAAATTCATCACTCGTGGGGACATTCAGGGGTGGCTAAAACCCTAGAGAACATAACGTGAAACTTCTGGTGGCCTAATATGCGTAAAGATATCGAAAAGTACATTCCTGGGTGTGAGACATGCCAAAAGGCAAAACCGGATCGACAATCACGCGCGGCACCACTGATTCCAAACGAGGTACTGTTAGAACCCTGGGAAATAGTATCAGTCGATCTGATGGGTCCATTACCAGAGTCCAAGGGCAATGATATGATTATGGTCGTAGTAGATCGCTTCACAAAGAAGTCATACTTCCTCCCGACAACATCATCAGTGACGTCACAAGGGGTAGCCATTCTCTTCAGGGATAACGTATTCAGGGAGCATGGATTACCGCGAAAGGTTATCAGTGATCGGGGACCACAGTTCGCATCAAAATTCATGGATGATCTGCACGGAATGATGGGGATCAAAGCCAATTGATCAATGGCATATCATCCGCAGACGGATGGCCAAACGGAACACGTCAATCAGGAAGTTAAGGAATTCTTGACTATGTTCATGAATCACCGGCAAGACAACTGGAGCAACTGGCTGGCAGTAGCGCAATTCTGCCATAATGATCGAGTCCACTCGGCAACTGGATATTCGCCGTTCTTTATGAACTATGGACAACACCCGAATAAGGGGCTTAATCCCACGTACACGCCTAAGGTCATTGCGGTCGAGGAATTAGCCAAGGAAGTCGAAGACGTACATGCTAGAGCCAAACAGGCTCTGAATAAAGCAGCAGACATCATGAAACGATGGTACGATTCCAATCGACAGAGCGCACGCCAATACAAACCAGGCGATAAGGTGTATCTCAGTACGGAAAATTTGCCAGTTATACGAGCAACTAAGAAGTTCGACGGCAAATTTGTGGGTCCCTTGGAAGTGGTCAAAAAGGTCGGCGAGTCCGCATACCAACTTAAAATCCCGGCTTCATGGAAAATATACAATGTATTCAATGAGGTACTCCTCAAACCCTACAACAAACCCGCCTTCCCTGGTCAGAAGGAGAAAGCGGTGCAACGAAAAGAATTGCAGATGGTGGAGGAGTCCCAAGATGATGAATACGAAGTCGAGGAAGTCGTGGATAGTCGCGTTAGCGGTCGCGCTGGCGGACGTCTGGAATACCTGGTCAAATGGAAAAATTATCCAGTAGAGGAATCTACGTGGGAACCAGCGGAGAACCTCACAAATGCTAAGAAAGAGGTTCAGAAATTCCATCAGGCGAATCCAGGGGCTCCAAGATGAATAGGCAACACCCGCGAACTATGCTACCGGAAATGGGAGAATCACACACAGGCATCGGTGCCCAAACACTTGTTTGGATGGGAAGATGGGAAGTTTGAGCGCGATTACCTTGAACGGCTAGAAAGGAACTGGCGTCGGTGGAAAGGC
>MIPV01002512.1:9534-30208 GCA_001983365.1 Amanita bisporigera | reverse complement strand
AACCATGCTTTTCCTTTACTGTACTAGTCCCCGCGTGCTCGTGTCTGTGTTGTGCAAGTCGATACTTCCGTGGGTTCTGATATTCGATATCCGCGAGTCCGTATGTTGGATATGCCGGAGTTAGGTGGCGGATACTTCTTTGCCCTGTTTCTCTGTCCGTGTGCGGATGTATGTAGTCCGTGGAGTAGTGGCTCGGTGTTCGTGGCGCGGATGTTCCGGACTTTGGAGCGGATGTTTCTAAATGCGGGATCTCAGGCACTCCGTTGGCTTGGCTATCGAATGCATGATACGAAGATCAGCACCGTGTGCCCCTGCCTTTGGCGCGTGCTCATCATCGCTAATGGAAGAAGGCTCGCACCCCTATGTTAGGATGGTCTAGGATTATGTCAGCAAGGTGGCTGTACAGGAACACCGATTAGATCAAGAGATATGGATGGCGGTCAAGTCACATCTTCTCATGGGGGCCGGGTGAGTCTGGGTTGAGGGTCTGGGTTTGTTGCTGCGCGTACACGGTCATGGGGCTGCGTAGTCTGTGCGCATGGACCAATGCTCATATGTATAAAAGGTGGTGTGTTCGTAGGTAGGAGTCCTTAAGACTCTAGATAGTTTGCTCTACCACAGCTTACTGGTCTATTGTGTCGCAGTTACATCTCTTTCTCCACACTCTTCTCAGAGGGTTTAGGTTGTGGTTAGGTCTGTCCTAACAGTTTCTCTCTGAAAGTGAGCAAGATCTATCCGCTATCCTGGAAGGAACAATCATCCCTGGATGAATGGATCACAGAACAAGTCGCAAAAGGATACATTAGACCGTCGAAATCCCCACAGGCCTCTCCATTCTTCTTTGTTGTGAAAAAGGAAAGCGGTGCTTTAAGACCTTGTCAGGATTACAGATATCTAAATGAATGGACAATCAAAAACGCTTATCTGCTACCCCTTGTTTCTGATCTAATGACGAAATTATCCGGCACCCAATATTTTATGAAACTAGACCTCAGATGGGGATACAACAATGTCTGGATCAAGGAGGGAGACGAATGGAAGGCCACATTTATCACAAACAGGGGCCTTTATGAACCAATAGTAATGTTTTTCAGTCTTTGCAATTCATGATCAACCTTCCAAACAATGATGAACAGATATTTTTGGGACATGATTAACAAAGGATGGCTCATCATTTACATGGATGATCTTCTGATCTGTGCCAATACAAAAGAAGAGTTAGAAGTACGAACGAAACATGTTCTTCAGAGATTACAGGAGAATGATCTCTTCCTGAAACTCGAAAAGTGCAAGTTTACTGTACAAGAAGTCGAGTTTCTCGGTATGATCATCAAACCAGGACAAATACAGATGGATCCGATCAAACTGGCAGGAATAGCCAATTGGCCAGCCCCTTCTACAGTCAAACAGGTCCGATTATTCCTTGGATTCAGTAATTTCTACTGACAATTCATCGGAAACTTCGCATCACTGGCAAGACCACTTACCAACCTAACCAAAAAAGGCATACCATTCACATGGGGAGCAGAACAGCAAAGATTGTTTGATGAACTGAAGAAGAAATTCGCGTCTATGCCAGTACTATTAATGCCAGATGTAATGAAACCATTCATCCTTCAAACTGACGCATCTAACAAGGTAGTTGGAGTGGTATTAAAGCAGGCAGATGAAACAGGAGCCCTAAATCCTTGCAGATTTATCTCACATGCACTAACACCAATGGAGCAAAACTACCAGATCTATGATCGAGAACTACTAGTGATCATCAAGGGACTCACAACCTGGAGACATCTGTTACATGGTTCACCACATACAACAATTGTGCACTGTGATCATAAAACCTGTCATTTTACTGCACACCACAATGATTAACACCTAGGCAGGCAAGATGGTCATCGTTTTTATCTGAATTTGACCTGCGTATTGAACATGTCCCTGGAACAAAAATGTTCGAAGCCAATGCATTGTCAAGACACCCAGACCATATGGGGAATGAGGAACAGATAGAGGAAATGATGGTCTTACCCCCTGAATGATTCATCAACTTAATCGCAGAAGACTTGGTGACAGATCTCCAAAAGGCAATGTCAAAAGATGATTTTGAATGAATCCTGATCAAGGTAGTTGAAAAGCACTGTGCTCCACCAATCAAATCACAGCTTCAGGACTGGACATATGTAAATGGATTAATTCACTATCAAGGGAAGGTCTATATCCCCAATCATGATGGATTATGTGCAAAGTTGATCAAGGAAGTGCATGATGCAATTACATCAGGACACCCCAGACGTTTTAAGACACTGGAATTGCTCAAGAGAGACTACTGGTGGCCAGGGATGTACAGACATGTGAAGGAATGGATTGAAGGTTGCACATTATGTCAACAAATGAAGGTTAACACACACCCAAATACACCAGCATATCAACCAATTCAGTCAAAAGTGACATGCCCATTCCAACAAGTCACCCTGGATTTCATCACTGATCTACCTCTTTCAGACAGCTTTGACTCTGTTTTGGTCACAGTGGACCATGGTCTTACAAAGGGGGTAATTTTCACACCATGCAACAAAACAATCGATGCTTTGGGAAGAGCGAACATATACATTACCGAGATCTTCAAACGATTCAGCCTCCCTGACACGCTCATCTCAGATAGAGGGCCACAGTTCTCAGCAAAAGTCTTCCAAGAAATCAGAAAAGTGCTAGGAATTGACCACAGGATGAGCACAGCATATCACCTGCAGACTGATGGAGAAACAGAACGAGTCAACCAAGAATTAGAAGTCTATCTTCAAATGTTCTGTACTAATGAACCGCACAAATGGAAAGGATTACTCCCAATAGCGGAATTCACACACAGTAACCGACATCATGATGCTGTCAAAGCATCGCCATTTCAACTAATGTATGGAACCGACCCTGTGGTGCTCCCTACCACTTCCCACAAAATGAGTACACCTGCAGCAGAAGAACGACTACAACAATTACAAAAAGCAAGGGAAGAAGCACTAGCAGCACATGAATTAGCTAGACAACTGGTGGCAAAGCAACGAAAGGACAAATCCATACAGTTCAAAAAAGGCGATAAAGTCTGGCTTGAAAATAGAAATCTACACATTCCATATCAGTCAAGAAAACTAGTGCCTAAACAAGAAGGACCTTTTATCGTTGAACAGGTAATGGGACTGGTGATGTACAAATTGAAATTGCCAAAGCAATGGCGCATTCACCCTGTGTTTCACACATCCCTGTTGTCCCCTTACAAACAAACCAAGGCTCATGGCCCAAATTACACGATGCCACCTCCTGATCTCATACACGGAAATGAAGAATATGAAGTAGAAGCAATTCTTGCACACCGAAAACGCGGTGCAGGATATCAGTATTTGGTGAAATGGAAAGGCTACGGATCAAATGACAATTCATGGGAACCTGAGCGCAATTTGGGTAATGCTGTGGAAGTCCTACAGGAGTATAAAACCAGAAGACAACTGTAAAAGAAGAAAAACAATCATGGTCACATATCGCAACTGCAGACACCTTAAACTCAACAGCATATATGCATGGAACCATGCTCCCACTCATGCCAAATTTTCGGCATCAAGAAAACGCCCACAATATGTACAATTCTTTATTCTCGAACCATATCACGTTCACCCTTTTCAAGGTCGGCATTCTTTCCATTACAAAGCAGGAGAAATTGCATGCATCACTGTTGAAGCATCTTGTGGGAGACCCTTACCCTTGAATCCAAGGCACAATCATAATCAAATCACACACAACCCATCCTACTATACTCCTGAATGAAGCGACGAAAGGATAAGACAAAATAGAGAGGCCATTCAGACGTTGGATGATTGGATCGATAACAGGACATATGATATCATTAATAACACATGGACAACCGAAGATCCAGGAAGAGATAACAGTGACAATGAAACAGAAGAAATTAGCGACCAATGGGAAGACTTAGGAACAATGTATTATGAAATGTTCCCATCACGAGTAATCCCTATGAGCACCCCTTTCATTCTCCCACCAAGTTACCCAATTGCCACAGACCGCTGGATACCCCCTCCACCATGCACCCCGAACCCACCATTCTACAACCAACATGAATTTGAACCAGGATACCCTAGAGTCCAAAGCATTGTCAGGAGAATGAATAATGGATGGCAATACTATTACCCATACCATGAGGACTATGACGGAATAGAGTCACCTTCTGATCCAGGAACAATACCAACATCCCCTATGTCAACTACATCAGCCAAACAATTTGCAGAAGAATTATTTCAAGCGATCCTGCAATGACCCGCAGATGATCCAATATGGGACATTTCATATGAAGAACCCACGATTGAGGAACTAACCAGAAACATTACAAACAGTTGGCCAGATATAGATGAATTAGTCACACAGGATGATGAGGACTTCGAAAGTATCTATGAGAATGAAGGAAACGGTCGAAACAGTTGATCTCTATGAAAAAAAACTGTGCAGAAGCTTGAAGGATCCCAATCTGCTCTGGATATCCGCAGTCTTTGACGCACTCCTGCCTTTTCCAACCTTCTCCAACTCTTCATTGCCTCTTCCCTCACAATGTCTGACTTCACCAACAATGTTTTCATTGCCACCACCTCTGGACCCATCCAGAACCTTTCAGCTGTCACCTCCAACATCCACCATTCTGCGGTTAGGGTTCTCATGGAAGTTGATGCCGCCATCCACACCTCCCTCAAGGTTCCTCGCTCCACCCTCTCTGAATGGGAGTCTGCCCAGGATCGTGCAGTGATCTAACATCTTCATTGCACTCTAAGAGCAACACAAAAACTCCTTGACGCCACCATAGCCGACCTCAACGTCCTCACCAATTGGCACGACAAAACAGACGGCGATGGGTGGGGAGGTGACAACAGTAATAATGGGTGGGGGCAGGGCTAATAGAAGAAGTCGGTGACTTCTCCCATACAAAGGGGGTAATGTTACAATTTCTTTTCCTTCCTTGTCATCGTCGTTACTCAGTGGACATACATATCCCAGTTACATCATCATCATTACTATACACATCACCTTGGATGTTATTTCCATTCAGTAGCTTCTTTCACTTTTCCTTTCTTAGGTAGCTACAGCCTCCTTTCCTTTTCTGATGTTCTTATTGTCTCCCAAGTGTATATAAAGGCTACTCATGTACAGTAGAACTCCAGTTCCAACTTAGACGAGTTTTACCTTCCTCTCAGCCTCTGAACCATCACCTCTCTTCTTCATCATTGATCACATTGACCGAGGGACCTTCGTCATCATCAGACTTAGTGTCCTCATCTTCATATCAATTGTTGTCACAACTGGGAGCAGACCGAGACTCTGTTCGTCGTTTCTAAGTACAATGAAGAAGGCATTGTCCATAACACTATATTTCCGACACTACAAAGACACCTATAATGACAGTCCAAAAGACAAGATCCTTCTGCTATTAAATCGCCTGGAGAATGGTGAAACCAAGCAGTAAAGGAACTTGATGAAATGCCAGCATCATGGAACAATTATAATGCTTTTGTCAGGAAGTTGGAAAAAGATTGGGGAGAAGTGGAAAAGCCAATAACTGCTCTCAATTGGTTAATGAAGAAGAAAAAGAAGGGAACACCCCTGAATCAATGGATTGTGGAAGTAGACTGCAAAATTCATGAAGCAAAGATAACAGATGAAGCGATGAAGATCTACATGATGATGCAAACACTACCTGATAGGACACAGATCCAAATTTGATCAGGAACCACCATTACCACTTATGACACTCTCAAAGAATGATTACTCAGATTAGAAGTAACTGATTCAATCCTCAGATCAATGAGTGGAAGTTCCTATGGATCTAGTTCCCACAGATCACACAATCGAGATAGTGATGCTATGGATGTAGATTGGCTTGCCATGGGCTTAGATTGAGTTAATATTAGGACAAACAACAATGGCAAACAATGCTGCTTCATCAGCCAAGTGTTATGGATGTGGACAAATTGGACATTATATAGCAAATTGCCCAAATTGAGCACAAAGGGGACCAACAAAAGGGGGTAGAGGAAAGCCAAGGCAAACAGGAAATTCTGAAAGAGGAAAACACCGAAACTGGAAAGGAAAAGGATGCAGAATCAGGGCTATAGATGCCTAAGAAGAAGAAGAGTATCAATAGGAAGAACAGGAAGAAACTGGTTACAGTGATGGCAAAGCACAATATAGAATCATCAGAGAAATGAGCAAAGGCCTTCCCAATGATGAGCTGTGTCTGGCTGCAGTTGTATATAGACATCAGAACGTGTCAGCGTGCAAGGTGTCTTACCGTCGTAATGGAATACCACATGTGCACTGATCCCGCTATGAGAAAGCTAGTGCCTTAGACACCTCCACCTTTCACGCTTGCTCATGACCAAAGCTGCCAAAGCATCACAATTATCTGGTGCCATGCACATTACTCATGCCTGTGTCAAAGACAAATCTTCAGTAATTCTGCTACTCTGCATTACCGATCATGCATGAGGTGCCTGTCACAAGCACAAAGGATTGCACCAGTTGTCTGACAAGCAATGCACAGCATTGTCCATGATAGGAAACACCATTGCTCCACAGAACCGATCGGTGGGTGAAAGCTTATACCAACCCAGCGCAATGGATGTTGATTGCTGCAGACCACTGCGTTAACAAAGAGCTATATCAAGCACAAAGGGAACGAGTCCAGACTGTTGGGTTGCAGCAATTGATGAAAAACACAGCGCTAATCAGGAAGTTGCCGGTGCTCATCAATTAACCATAGCATCAAACACGTGTAAAACACCAGTAGCTACAGTGACCATCTGTTCCAGTTACCACCATGACAGCGCAGCAAGCGGAAAATAGTAGCAGGATGCATGTCCATAGGAGAAATTCAACAGAGTCCAACGATGTTAGTAGAGCTTGAAAATGTATAAAAACCGCAGTGTAACAGTAGTAATAATAAGCAATCTACTCAGTTTCTCTCTCTTTGATGTCTAAGGCCACTATGCCTCAAGTTTCCTGCTCTTCTCTGCATTTATACACTTGAAGCCACCTCGCACGGAGTGTGGACTTCGGCCTTCATTAGTATCCCACATTGATGAGCTTTGGCTCAGCATGGCTGCAGATAGGGGCCATTAGTAAGCTTAGTCATGGTCACCATATAGTACATTGTCACAAGTATGTCACAAAAATAGAATACTTCCCTCCCTCCTCATAATTTGGTTTGATTCCTCTCGTTTTCACTCTCGGTCCCTCTCCCTCCCTCTCGAAGTGTCCCTCGGCCCTCCCCCGTCATCACTGTCACACGTCGTCACACAGCGCCCACCGAACGAAACACCACACCCAGTGCCCAAGGGTGGTGTTGGGAACCTTCCAGTGGACTCACCAACAAAACCCCCAGTTCTCCTGTGAGCTGGGGTGATGCTTTTTATCTGGCTGCCCCAGTGAGGCCCTTGGAAGACAACCACCGGCACCACCTTTTGACAAGCTCCCCACGCAATGTCCACATTTGTTTTGACAACCAATGCCCATCCAATGACCTTCCAATGTTCACCACAGCTCATTTAGGCCATCCATGACCAGTCTAGCCCTGAGCACCCACCATACAACATGATGCACCCACTCCCTGACGTCCTGTGCCCTTGTTTGCATCCATTTGCATCCGTTTTCGACTCCTGCACCCTTCCGATGTTTGCTGCAGCTCAGTTAGGCCATCTACAACCAGTCTAGCCCTCAGTGCCCTCATTCCTGCATCCAGCACCCACTCCCTGATGTTTGCACACTCATGAACCCTTGTTTGGCCGACTCCCGGAATTTTCCGACCACTGCAACCAGTGGGATTCCTTCGTTTTGACACCAATGCACATCTGATGACTACCGCACCTTGCATACAACACCAACAACTCATTCAGCGATGAGTGCCCACTTTACTGTGTGACACACCCATGCCCTGACATCTGCGCCCACTTTCAGACATGTCACCAATTTGTTGTTTGGCTCCTGCATCTGCCACCCCTCCTGGCCAGCAAGCACATTTGTTTAGAGTTTTAAGGTCCAGTTGCTTCGACTGAAAATCAACTGGCAACTGGACTGGACTGCAACTGATTCGACTGGACTGCAGTTGCAGTCAATCCAGTCTCAGAAAACTATCAGTTGCCAGTCAAAGCTCCTCAGAAAGAATTGAGCAACTGGAACGACTGGTTTGACCAGTCGAATGACTGACTTTTTACTGCTGAAACTGGCCAACTGCAGCTCCATTGCAGTTGGACTTAAAACTCTAGTTCCTTGGCATAAGTTAGCATCAGTTAGCATAATAATTTGTTTTCACTGTGTTCCTACTGTATTGAAAATTGGTAGAGACATGTGTTTGCACTAGAAACCTCCCCTTGATCCTCTGAAACCCAGACATGGGTTCATATTTGTCATTTCATTGAATATGTATTGAACAAACTGAGATTCACACACTAATCATATCTGTTATAACATCATGGGTCCTGATCCAATTAACTTGAATCTTTTTTTGCTTAAAAGCCAGAGGTTAGAAGGTGTTACTCACTTCATATTTAAATTTATTGATGGCTCAGAAGTTTACAACTTGTCATTTAGTACAAAATTAACCAGTTGCAACTTTGACTGGTTGCAACTGGTTGCTCAACTGAGCTTCAACTGCTGCAACTGGTCGACTGCAGTCCAGTTGCCAGTTGCAGTCAAGTGGTGTCTGAAAATTTCCAGTCCAGTTGCAGTTGCTCACAAAATTTGTGCTGCAACTGGACTGGACTGGACTTTAAAACACTATCCCTTGTCAACAAATGGGTAGAAGGATGTGTGCTATATCAGCAAATGAAAGTAAACACATATCCAATCACACCAAGTTTAATGCCAATCAAATCGACCACCACAAGACCTTTTGAACAGGTTTCACTAGATTTCATCACAGACTTACCCCAAGTAGAAGGGTTTGACTCTGTTTTGACCATGGTCGATCAAGGCTTGACAAAGGGGGTAATATTCATCCCTTGCAAGAAAACTTTCACTGCTCTTGACACTGCCAACTCATACATCAATGAAGTGTATAAACACTTTGGCCTACCCACTACACTTATATCTGACAGAGGACCACAATTCACATCAAAAGTATTCAAAGAAATGTGCAAGATCTTTGGAATTGATCATTGGAAATCCACAGCCTTTTATCCACAGACAGATGGAGAATCAGAACATAAATCAGGAACTTGAAACATATCTCAGGCTATTCTGTGCTGATCACACTATCACATGGAAAGAATGCCTCCCACTAGCAGAATTTGCACACAATCAGTGCCCACATCAATCTACAAAAATGGCACCATTTGAAATAATGTTTGGAACCAAACCAGTGGCCATACCAACTGCATTCCCTCATATAAATGTTCCCACAGCAGAAGAATGCTTCAGATTAATTAATCAAATCAGAGACAAAGCATTGGCAGCACATGAACTATCTAGACAACTCATGATGCAAAGAGTTAAAGGCAAGATGCACCACTTCAAAGAAGGCAACCAAGTTTGGCTAGATTCAAGGAATCTTAAAACTGATCAACTGCACAAATTTGCCCCAAGGAGAGAAGGACCTTTTAAAATAGAAAAAGCACTCAGACTGGTGACATATAAGCTTCAGCTACCCCAAAGATGGAAAATTCACCTGGTGTTTCATGTTTCCCTTCTCACACCATTCCAAGAAAATGATATCCATGGACCAAACTATTCTAGACTGCCTCCAGATTTAATTCAAGAACAAGAACAGTTTGAAATTGAAAGAATCATCTCACACCGATGAAAAGGTAACAAATGGCAATATTTGATCAAGTGGAAAGGCTATCCCACATCTGACAACTCTTGGGAAGATGAAGAAAATTTAGAACACTCTCAGGAGACACTACAAGAGTATAAAATGAGACATAAAATACCCAAACTCCCAACCCAGAGTTCTAGCAATTGCCAACATCAAAAGCAATAATTCTACCATGTCTACCACCTCCTCCAATGCTTCTGTTACCTCTAACACCTCCACTCCTTGTGGCTCACCTCTTGTTAGTCTCCCCGATGTGCCCAGGACACCATCACCAGTGTTCAGCAGCCCTCCTTCTCCGCAACCCTTGCCTGTACCTCCCAGTATGTTACTGCCTCCATATGATGGTCCATCAGCTGTGGAAATTGCTCGAATTACTCATTCTATCGTCAATTTATTATCAGGGAGCACTTCCATCATGGAGAATATGCGCAGAGCCATTCAACAGGCTAGAGTCATGGCTACAAACCTTCAAGGAAACAGTGCAGCAATCAGCAAAGTCTACAACGAATTAATGGGCCAATCCTCTCATCCAGGCAACGATTTACACCCCAGCAACATAGCAGATATATCAGTACAAGGCTTAGACGAACCCACAGTCACTACAGTCACCAATCGCCCAGACCCGCTCACAACCAGCACCTTCCTAGCTGTAGAAAGCCGAACATCTTCTGTACCCCCAGCTGAGGACAAACATGACCTACCTCCTAACAGATTCTTGGTGTGTTATGAAGATAATTATAACCTTCCCATCTTCAGCCTCACAGGAATCGAGAATATTCTCAGCTACTACCAGATCCCTTCCTTCCTAGATTGCACCACCTGCCCTCGCATCCCCTGTATTTGGGTACTCCTCACCTCTTGGTGTTTTTGCAACAGTTTATGTCATATCCTCAAAAGAGAAGTTCGCGTCGATCTTACAGCATTCACCATCACCTTAGTCAACTTCATGCACCGCTTCCCAGTCCCTCATGAGGATCGTTTCATCACAATTCACATCTGGGACACTATACAGGCACTGGTATCACTTGGAATTGAAGCATACATCGAAGAAGCACTTAGGCGCACTACAGCAGGACATCAAGACGCATACTTTCACCCTAATCGATACAATGTCATTGAGACTGGATTAGTCACCTTACAGCACATGCCTAAAGTCGATTCAATCAATCTTCGCACCACTCTGGACAATATCACACACCTAGCACATGCAGTGAATCCCACAGGTGAAGCAACAGGATTTAACTATAGACACCTACACACTCTACACCAAAAGGTCAATATTATCTTGATGCTATATGAAAAACAATTACCACAAGCAACCTGGGGCTACCAGAACTCAGAAATTAATCAACTATACCAGGGATATCGCATTGATGGAAAAGACAAGCCTACCACTCCTTTCACCAACCCACATCGCATCAGGGAAGTCAGACTGCTGATTCGACATGAAAATGCACCAGAAGGAGCCGTATTTGTCAACCAGTGGTACCCAGTAAACTATCAATTCACAGGTGAAGAAAGAAGCACTTTATGAGGATGTTACATATGTGGCAACCCAGATCATTATACCTCACATCATCCCCAGACAGGACACATTCCAGATCAATACCCAGGTGATGAAAACATGTTCACACAGCAAGGCAATATATCCAGGCACAATGTACACATCACCAGGATCCAGGAAATGATGGACCAACCTCGCAGCAGACCTAGTTGACCCACCTATGCATCAGCAGCAGTGGCAACCCCTCTCCCTTGTCCTACCATAGCTAGGGAAGAACGCCAACAATGCAGGCCAGCTCCTATCCAGGCCAGAAGAGTAGAAGTTGATTACCATCCCTCCTCCTCACCTACTAGCCACTCCAAACTCGCTGACAAAACTGCTGATGCAAGGCCGCAAATAACATGTCACAACACTCGCCAAAATGCTCGCCCACAACACCAAGTGGTATTTACAATGCAGGGACTCAGACTGCCAACTAGAAATCCTCCACCTTGTCTTTCCAATGCCAACAGGATTCCTCTAGGTCAACCCAGTCACTACCCACAGCATTGCCCTTGTCATCGCTATGGAGAAGACCCTCCCATCAATTTTACTTATGATGATGAAGCCATGCACAACATGAGCATGTAGAAAAGGACCACCATTGAGTTTTTATTTCGCTTATTATATATAAATGATTGATTTTATCTTTGGAAAAGATAGACATTTAGTTTAGAACAGAGGTTATGTTACAATTATGCCTCAAGTATGCTTATGTAAACGCCCCTATCCCTATGCAGTATGTTTTTCCCACTACTATGCCTTCTTACTTCGTCGTTTATGCCAGAGTCCTCTTTATCACATGGTAACTCATTTGTTTATCACATGCCACACATTTATCACATGTCTATGTTCTTTATCACATGCCACACTACTTTATCACATGTCAGTAGCATAGCATGTATGTATATCAGCTCTACAATATACAGACTGGACCTCCAGTCTAGTTTTAATGGTCAAACCATTCTCATGAACTCTCAGCATGTCTTTGCACACTCAGACTCTCACTCTTACACTTGTGTAGGAGCTTAACTCTCCCTTGAGGAAGTTCTGCTCTTGTCACCCTTGAGGTTGACAATTCTCAACACAGTTAAGGTGTAACAGTCAGAAGGTCAGCAGCAGGTAAGTGGAGGGGCAGGTGGCAGGGTGGCAGTGACTGTATGTAGGGGTGGTGTACAATTGGTGGGTGGTTGGTGTAGTGATTGGCTGTCAGGCCCAGGTATTAGGCAGTTGAGACTGCTGCAGTCTTCTCCATTTACCAGATCAGGGGGTGGTGACGTGAAATTCGGACTGTGAGCTTCAGTTTGCTTATAAGGGGATAGTAGAGATGCGTGAAACATGGGGTGGATGCGCCATTGTTTTGGTAACTTTAATTTGTACGTCACCAGTCCCATTACTTGTTCAATGATGAAGGGTCCTTCTTGTTTAGGTGCTAGCTTCCTTGACTGATATGGAATGTGCAGGTTCCTGTTTTTGAGCCAGACCTTATTGCCTTTTCTGAACCAGATAGATTTATCTCTTCATCGTTGCACTACTAGTTGTCTGGCTAATTCATGTGCTGCTAGTGCTTCTTCCCTTGCTTTTCGTAGTTGTTGCAGTCATTCCTCTGCTGTGGGTGTGGTCATTTTGTGGGAGGTGGTGGGAAGCGCCACAGGGTCTGTTCCATACATTAATTGAAATGGCAATGCTTTCACAGCATCATGGTGTCGATTATTGTGTGCGAATTCTGCGATTGGGAGTAGTCCTTTCCATTTATGTGGTTCATTGGTGCAGAACATTTGAAGATAGACTTCTAGTTCCTGGTTGACATGTTCTGTTTCTCCATCTGTCTGCAGGTGGTTCCTATGATCAATTCCCAATGCTTTCCTGATTTCTTGAAAGCCTTTTGCTGAGAACTGTGGTCCTCTATCCAAAATAAGTGTGTCAGGGAGACCAAATTGTTTGAAAATCTTGGTAATGTATATGTTTGCCATTCCTAGCGTGTCAATTGTCTTGTTGCATGGTGTGAAAATTACCCCCTTCATAAGATCATGGTCCACTGTGACCAAAATAGAGTCATAACCATCAGAAAGGGGTAAATCTGTGATGAAATCTAGGGTGACTTGTTGGAATGGTCAAGTAGCTTTTGATTGAATCAGTTGATATGCTGGGGTATTCAGATGTGTATTAATCCTCATCTGTTGACACAATGCGCAACCCTCAATCCATTCCTTTACATGCCTGTACATTCCTGGCCACCAGTAGTCCATTTTGAGTAGCTCTAGCATTTTAAAGCATCCAGGGTGTCCTGATGTAATTGCCTCATGAACTTTCTTGATCAAGTTTGCCCGTAATCCATTATGGTCAGGGACATAGACCTTCCCTTGATAATGAATCAATCCATTTACATATGTCCAGTGTTATGGACGATGCCTTCTTCGTCGTACTTAGAAACGACAAACAGAGTCTCGGTCTGCTCCCAGTCATGACGACTACTGATAGAACAATGAGGATGCTAAGTCTGATGATGATGAAGGCCCTTAGGTCGATGTGTTCAACGATGAGGAGGAGAGGCGATGATTCAGAGGCTGAGAGGAAGGTAAAACTCGTCTAAGTTGGAACTGAGGTTCTACTGTACAGGAGAGGTCCTTATATACGTTTAGAGTACAATAGAGATGACGAAAAAGGAAGAGAGGCTGTAGCTACCTGAGAAGGAAAGATGAAGGTAACTACTAAATGGAAAGAACGTCCAAGGCAGTGTGTATGGTAATGACGATGATATAACTATGATACGTCCGTCCGCTGAGTAATAACGATGACAAAGAGAGAAAAAGAAACTGTAACATCCAGTCCTGAAGCTGTGATTTGATCAGTGGAGCATGGTGTTTTTCAACTACCTCAATCAGGATCCATCCGAAATCATCTTTTGACATTGCCTTTTGGAGATCTGTTACCAGGTCTTCTGCGATCAAGTTGATGAATTGTTCAGGAGGCAAAACAACCATATCCTCCATCTGCTCTTCATTCCCCATATGGTCTGAGCGTCTTGACAGTGCATCAGCTTCGAACATTTTGTTCCAGGGACATGCTCAATACACAGGTCAAATTCAGATAAGAATGATGACCATCATGCTTGTCTAGGTGTTAACCATTGTGGCATGCGATAAAATGACAGATTCTTGTGGTCACAGTGCACGATTGTTGTGTGTGGTGATCCATGTAGCAGGTGTCTCCAAGTTGCGAGCCCCTTGATGATTGCTAATAGTTCCCGATCATAGATCTGGTAATTTTGCTCTGTTGGTGTTAGTGCATGTGATATAAATCCGCAAGGGTGCAAGGCTCCTGTTTCATCCACTTGCTTCAACACTGCTCCAATCGCTTTGTTAGATGCATCAGTTTGTAGGATGAATGGTTTTGTTACATCTGGCATCAATAGTATTGGCATAGATGCAAATTTCCTCTTTAGTTTGTCAAATGATCTTTGCTGTTCTGCGCCCCATATGAATGGTGTGTCTTTTCTGGTCAGGTTGGTAAGTGGTCTTGCCAATGATGCAAAGTTTCCAATGAATCGACGGTAGAAATTTCCAAATCCAAGGAATGATCAGACCTGTTTGACTGTAGAAGGGGCTGGCCAATTGGCTATTCCTGCCAGTTTGATCGGATCCATCTGTATCTGTCCTGGTTTGATGATCATACCAAGAAATTTGACTTCTTGTACGGCAAATTTGCATTTTTCAAGTTTCAAGAATAGATCATTCTCCTGTAACCTTTGAAGAACACGTTTTGTTTGCACTTCTAACTCTTCTTTCATTGATGTGCATCGTCGTGACTAAACACTATAACCAAACCCCAACCTCTTTGAAGTGCTTGAGCACACCTTCAGTGGTGGACCTATGAGGTGATGGAGGGGAAGTCAAGGCAACAGGAAAGGTTCAATACACAACGCAAACGACTAAGATGCAAGTTCCAGGAGGGTTCTCAGTCTTTGCTGTGGTGTGAATACTGTAATGTATAGATGAGGTAGTTGACGAAGGAGGCTGGACAAGGGGGGCGAGGTTCAAAGGGATAATTGAAGTAGGACTAGGGTGCGAGAGCAAGGTCGAGGCAAATTGAAGGTGTATACAACAATGTTGGGGGCAAGTCGAGGGCAGACAAGCATGGCGAGGAGGGCAAGTGTGGCTGATGAGGGATGCAACAAAGGCAAGGCTATGTTACTGAGGAAGACAAGTCGAGGATGAGGCAAGGCAAGCGCAGGCAAGGTCGAAGCAAGACTAGGGGCCTCAACAAGACTTGGAGACAGGTACAACTTGCTCTGTGACTCAGAGGGGAGGGAAGGAAGGTCAGAACTTCTCTGTTTTTCGAGGGTGGAATACACTCATATATATACTAGGCTGGCTAAATCAAATATGGAGCTTGAAACAAGGTCCAAAATCAGGTGGCTGATGGCAATCACTAGGATACCATATTCTCAAAGATCAAAGAATGGAAACGAAGAAAAATGCTTAAGGTATGAAGATGAAACAAACAAACCAGGGGATAAAGTATTTTGTCTGACATTGCCGAGGTTGACTATGCTCCCCAAAATACTCCAAGGGGTCTGGGCTTCATCGGCTAAGGCACATGAAGTGCCCTGAACACAGTCCTCGAAGCTCCTAGGCACCCAGATCGTGGCAGAGAAGATCTTCTATATCCAGGTGACACATCAAGGCCATCAGAAGGCATGCTACATGCCAGGTTGAATAGTATGGACTAAGCTGGTCTGCTGGAATGAGCCTCGAATGTAACACTCCCTCTCGATTGATGACTGCATAGTTTGCCAGTGTTTGTCCAATGACAATCAGGGGTCCTCCAGGCGCTATCTCTCTTCGATACCCATGCTGTCCTGCAATGATATTAATCCTCCAGACAACCTGGCCGATTGTGAAAGACATGCTTTCCATCTGTTCCAGGTCTCCCAATCAAGCTGCGCTGTTGAGTAGTTCAAGGTGGAACTGCTCGTGATGATGGGGGTCTCTTGGTGTACACAGTACTGAAGGCTCTCCTGGATCATGGAACATCATCTCCTGTCCTCCTCAAGCTCCTACATGACAGACCAAGCCATGCCTTGCATAGCTCGTCTGAGTCCTCGAGCCTGCAAACTGTATCCCAATGGTGTTGTGGATCAAAGTTGTAGTTGTCTCAGATATAGGCAATAGTTGAAGGGCTCTTCTGGGGGCGAATGAAGCTGGCAGTCCAGGGGAGTACTGTATCGCAGTCGAAGATGCCTCAAGGGGGCTCGGTGGTGCATCATGCATGGATGAATCCGGGTCTACTGTTGGTGACTCGCTGCGACTGGCTATCTGGGATGCAAGAGAGGGCTGAGAGGAGACTGTGAGTCATTCGATGAGAGTAAGTGACTGCATGGGTGAGGCGATTCTGCTTTGCAACAATCAAGTCATACTGGCTTCATCTGGGTGAGTGAGAGCAGTCCTGGGGGGGAAGGAAGCAAGGACGTGGTCCTTATGCCAAGTATGGGGGCCAGGCACCCATCTACACCAAATTTGAAATACTGTCAGGGGCATTGCAACGTTGTTGGGCAAGGTGGGCGTGAACTCATTCCAGGATCGCAAGATGTCACAGGTCCCCGTCAAAGCCAAGATGACTGACTCGAAGCACTGCCTCAGCTTTGAGGCCTTCAATTGCCTTTGGGCAGTCATCTGGGGCTGTTTACACTTTGACTGAGCCTGCATGACTTTGACTAGACTCAAAGTGACTTTGTGGACTTTCATGCAAGCCTAGAATTGACCTAGATGCGGAGCCAGCATATCATCATATTGGCACAGATTAGAAGATCATCCATATAGATGATGAGCCATCCTTCATTAATCATGTCTCGAAAATATTCATTCATCATTGTTTGGAAGGTCAATGGTGAGTTGCAGAGACCAAACATTATTGTTGGTTCATAAAGGCCCCTGTTTGTGATAAATGCAGCTTTCCATTCATTGCCTTCTTTAATTTGGACATTGTTGTATCCCTGTCTGAGGTCCAGTTTCATAAAATATTGGATGCTGGATAATTTTGTCATAAGATCAGAAATAAGGGGTAGTGGATAAGCATTCTTGATTGTCCATTCATTCAGGTATCTGTAATCTTGGCAAGGTCTTAAAGCACTGCTTTCCTTTTTTGCAACAAAGAAGAATGGAGAAGCCTGTGGGGATTTTGATGGTCTAATGTATCCTTTTGCAATTTGTTCTGGGATCCATTCATCCAGGGACAATTACTCTTTCAAGGATAGTGGGTAGATCTTGCTTACTTTGGGAGAGAACCCTTGTTTTAGTTTGATCACATGGTCCCAGGGTCTAGTCGATGGGAATTGCTCTGAGGCTTTCTTTTTGAAGACTTCCTTCCATTTGTTGTAATCTGATGGTAGGGTAGTTGGTGGTTCATCTCTTTTGAGCTGATGTTCCAGTGATTGGGAAGTAGATGTTTTACTCTGATCCAGTAGTCATCTTCTCCCCATTGTTTACTGTCAAGTGCATTTGCCAAATTGGTTGGTTATCTTCTTCTTCAATTTGCTCTAGTTGAACCGTTTTACTTTTCCAATTGATCATTGGATTATGCTTTTCTAACCAGGGGATTCCCAGAATTAGACGCTGTTCTCCTAGTTTTGTGATTAGGAACCAATTGTCATATACTGTTCCCCCTATGGAATAATTGATGTGTGTTCTGTGAGTGATTACTCCATTGGTATTAATTGTTCCATCAGCATTCCATACTCAAACTGGTTTTCCTTCTGTAGATTCTTCGTGATTTCTTCATCAATAAAATTTCCATCAGCTCTGCAGTCAATTAATGCAGTGGTTTCAGCAGGTAGATTGGACAATTGAACAGGGATCGAGATTCTTCTGATATTGTTTGATTGTACGATTACAGAATCAAGTGCTAATTGTTCTAGTCTATTGGAGGAAGTGTCAACTGCTGCCTGACACTTCCTGATTAAAAACCCTCCATTTCAAGTTCGTTTAGGAAGGTGTTCCTTTCTTCTTCAGTTAATTTGGTCAACATTGCCCTGATTGTTTTGATTGAGCCTCCTTGTTCTTCGGTGGATTTTTCCTTGGTGATTGAGCCAATATTTCTGCCCTGGGAGGAGGATCCAGATGAGTTATTGTTGTGCTTAGGGCAGTTCCATGAAATGTGCCCCTGTATGCCACATCTGAAGCATTTCCCTGCTTTCCTATATTCTTCTTTCTGTGCTTCAGTTAATCGTCCAGTAGGCATCGCATTGATGGCCCGATTATATCCTGATTGGTTGCCCCTGTTAGAGTTTCAGTTGAAACTAGATCAATCTCCTGATCTGGATTCTTTTCCCATGAGCCTCATGGTTTTCCATGCAAAGTGAAGCTGCTCTGCCTTGGTGTAAGCATTGTTCATGGTCTTGTAGTCCATCTGATGCTCCAGAACTTTGGTAGCAATGCTGTCTGGGAGTTTTTGAATGAAGGCTTGGAGTTGGGCAGTTAATCCAGTAAGTCCAGTGAGCTCGATTAGGGTACAGAATTTTTGGATATATTCAGGGACTGACACTCCTCCCCCTATGCTTAAATTGGCTAGTTTGTTCAGAGCCCTGACTGTGCTGTTGATTTCTCCCCAATCTGTGTTGAAGTGCTGCTGGAAAGATTTGTGATTGTCCCATTGCAATCCTTCCTGTTTTCCCTTGTTAGTGTTCAACTCATTTCAGATAATTGTTTTCCAGTTGTCTAATTCTGGTCCTAAGCATGCCAATGTGTACCTAGTCTTTTTCTCATCTTTGTCCTTATAGTTGTTTGAGTTAAGGGCAAAGAAATCATCAAGGGAATCCAAGAATGATTGGGCCTTGGTTTGCTTCCCTGTAAAAACACTGATGGGATGCAGTTTGATATCTCCTTTGGTGGTTTCTGTTGTGTTGGTCATTTCTTTCTTTGGTTCTTTGTCTTTGTCTTGTGCTTTCCTCCTTTCTTTGCAGAATTGGTACCAGGCTGTAACAGTTTTGTGTAGTACTGCAAAAAATGATGCTGCTTGACTGAGTCTGTAATGTGCTGCAAATTCTGTCCACCAGGAGAGTTCTGGTTTGGTAATAGGTTTTTCGAGGAGGAGGTTTTTAATGTTGTATTCCTTATTGTACCACTCAATCCAGAGTTTTCTTGGTAGTTCATCATCTGGATCACCTTCTTGGTATTCCCCTGTAAAATAGCTTTCGTCGATAGGGATGTTCTTCTTTACTCCTCTCCAACACCACTGATTGCTAAGTGTGGAAAAGAAGACTTCAGTTCTTTCTAGATAAAAATCTCTGTCAAAGGGGACTGCTCTGTTAGGAGGTCTTTCTTTAAAGTTCTTGGTATCAATGGTGTCTGGCTAGTGATGATGCACTGAGCCAGTACTTTACACTGGCCCCCCCATCCACGTGGAATCCACACAGAATCCATGGTGTTGAAAGAGGGTACAACAGCGCAGGCACAACTAAGTAAATGTCTTCCACTTACATTTATATCACTTGTTGCTACTGCTTAATTCACTCTGTGTTAGTTAAAAAACTTAAGAATCATTGCTCAGAATGACCTTCTTATATAGACTTTTGGAACCCTAACCTAAGTACAATGTACACTACCTGTTATGGTTATCAGAACCGAAATCGGTACCATAATGAGTCATTCTGAGTCATTCTATTAATATACCTTCCATAATAATCCATATGACTCATTCTGCAGTCATTATGAGTCATTGTGCAGCTGCATGACTCATTTTCGGAGCCTTATGACTCATGCGCAGTCATAATCTATTTATAGATGTTCTAGATTGTTCTATATGACTCATGCGCAAATCATATGAGTCATATTTAGTCATATTAAAGGAACTGATGATCTGGTGAGTCATTTGCATGACTCATTATCATTAGTTAAATATGAAACACATAAATAATAGTTATTAATTCTAATAAGATTAGATATGATGTAGATATGATAAGATATAGATTAGATTAGATAACTAATGAAGCGCATTAGATTTACTAATGAAACCTATTAGAGTTTCGACACACGGAATCAGTATGGATTCCCTGTCAGACTCTACATATTTGTAGTAGCATCACATTAGCATAATCAAACCCATAACATATGAGCACTTGAACCCCATAGAATATCTCCTAGACAGATTCCCACACTATATTCTATTTTCCTACACTCAACTCAACTTCCTCTATGTATTCCCACACTAGTTTTCCCACACTTTTGAACATTTCAGCACTTTACCTCAGACTCTCCTGCATTTCCCTCAAAATA
>MIPV01002504.1:0-15651 GCA_001983365.1 Amanita bisporigera | reverse complement strand
GAAACAAGTGAGTTGATTCAACTTGATCTCCATGAAAATGAATGATTTATTGGCATCCACCGGCACAGCTTGTTGAAAAGATCATTCCAGCATTTGAAAGGGTCCATGGTCCCAGATATCAGGCGTTATTTATGGTCGATAACTCACAGGGACACTCGGCATATGCTATCGATGTGTTGCTTACGTCTCGGATGAACCTCCGCCCTGGTGGAAAACAGGCTAGACTTTGAGATGGGTGGTTCATATGTGGTAATGACTCGGAGAGAGTTGTCCAGCCCATGGTCTTTCCACAAGACCATCCAGACCACCCTGACATGCCAAAGGGAATGAAGCAGGTCCTGACAGAGCGGGGTCTTTGGAGAGAGAAGCTGCTCATGCAATGTAAGGACACTTGCGCGGTGGAAGCAACCGATTGCTGTGCCAAGCGCATCTTGGATCTCCAGCCAGACTTCCAAGAACAACGATCGCTCGTGCAAGAAGTTATTGATGCAGCCGGGCATTTGTGCATATTTTTGCCCAAATTTCATTGTGAGCTGAACTTTATTGAGTTCTTTTGGGGCGCCGTCAAAAAATGGCTTCGTGATCACTGCAATTACACGTTCCAGACCCTGCAGGAAAACTTACCCAAGGCACTTGCCTCTGTGGGGCTCACAACCATCCGTAAGTGGGAACACCGGATGATTCGATGGATGGATGCGTACAGAGCTGGCTTAACTGCTAAGGATGCCCAGCTACAGGTGAAGAAATTTAGTTCCAGGCAGTATAAATCACATCGACGTGTTCCAGAACGGCTTGCATGGTACTTTGATCAGTAGATAACGCTTATCATATTATGTAATACTACCCGATATAGTAGGTGGTCAATTTATACATGTCCGAAAAATAAAACTCCATCAGTTTTGAGTTTTATCAAGATCGCTCTGATAGAATTAATCAGACCATCAAACAGAGCATTTTTACCAGACAGATAAGAAATTGGGTTGAAACCAAAGGAGTTATTTTGTTTGTACAAAAGTGGCGGTGACTAGGTGTTGTGCACCATACATGCTCAAATATTTCCAGAATTTTAACTATTTTATTTAAACCTATATATCAATTTTCTGAAAAAAAGCGGCTTAGCCATAGACAACACTAGTTGAGAATCATCAACCTCAAGGGCAACGAGAGCAGAACTTCCTCAAGGGTAAGTTAAGCTCCTACACAAGTGTAAGAGTGAGAGTCTGAGTGTGTGAAGATGAGCTGAGAGTTCACAAGAACGGTTTGACCATTAAAACTAGACTGGAGGTCCAGTCTGTATATTACAGAGTTTATATACATACAGGCAAGGCTACTGACATGTGATAAAGTAGACTTGCATGTGATAATGAACATAGACATGTGATAAAGGACAAACACATGTGATAATGAGGACTCTGGCATAAACAATGAAGTAAGTACACATAATGATGAGAAAAACATACTGCATAGGGATAGGGGTTTTTACATAAGCATACTTGAGGTGTGATTGTAACATAGCCTCTGTTCTAAACTAAAAGTCTATCTTTTCCAAAGATAAAATCAATCATTTGCATACAAAATAAAATCAAAACTCAATAGTAGTCCATCTCTATGTGCTCATGTTGTGCATGGCTTCATCATCATAACTGAAATCTACAGGAGGGTCTTCTCCATAGCGATGATGAGGGCGATGCTGTGGGTAGCAACTTGGTTGTCCTAGGGGAATGTGATTGGCATTGGAAAGGCAAGGTGGTGGGTTTCTAGTGGGCGGTCTGAGTCCCTGTGTGTGAATACCACCTGGCATTGTGAACGAGTATTTTGGCGAGTGTTGTGACGCGTTATTTGAGGCCTGACATTGGCGGTTTCATCAGCAAGTTCTGAGTGGCTGGTGGGTGATGAGGAAGGATGGTAGTCAACTTCTACTCTCCTGGCTTGAATTGGGGCTGGCCTGTGTTGTTGTTGTTCTTCCCCGGCTGTGGTAGGATGAGGAAGAGGCATTGCTACTGCTGCTGAAGTGTAGGTAGGTCAACTAAGTCCGCTTCAAGGTCTATCCATCATTTCCTGTAGTCTAGTAATATGTACCTCATGCCTAGATGCGCTGCCTTGCTGTGTAAATGTATTTTCGTCGCCTGGGTACTGGTCCGGAATGTGTCCTGTCTGGGGGTGATGGGAGGTGTAATGATCTGCATCACCACAAATATAGCATCCTCATAAAGTGCTTCTTTCTTTGCCTGCGAATTGATAATTAACTGGGTACCATTGGTCGACGAATACTGCCCCTTCTGGTGCGTTCTCCTGCCTGATTGGTAATCGGACTTCTCTGATGTGATGCAGATTGGTGAAGGGAGTAGTGGGCTTATCTTTGCCATCGATGCGATATCCCTGGTACAGTGAGTTAATTGCTGAGTTCTGGTAACCCCAGGTCACTTGTGGTAGTTGTTTATCATATAGCATCGATAGGACGTTGACCTTTTGGCATATGGTGCGTAAGTGTTTGTAGTTAAATCCTGTTGCTTTGCCAGTGGGGTTCATCGCATGAGCCAGGTGTGTGACATTATCCAGAGTGGTGCGAAGGTTGATTGAATCGATTTTAGGTGGGCGCCATAAGGTGACTAATCCTGTTTCAATGACGTTGTAGTGATTGGGGTGGAAATAAGCATCCTGGTGTCCAGCTGTAGTTCGTCTAAGTGCTTCTTCAACATATGCTTCAATTCCCAAGGTGACTAAAGCCTGTATAGTATCCCAGATGTGGATGGTGATGAAGCGATCCTCATGGGGAACAGGGAAGCGATGCATGAAATTTACTAAGGTGGTGGTGAAGGCTGTGAGATCAATGTGAACTTCTCTCTCAAGTACATGACATAAGCTGTTGCAGAAAGACCAGGAGGTGAGGAGTACCCATATGCAGAATATGCGAGGGCAGATGGTGCGGTCAAGGAAGGAGGGGATCTGATAGTAGCTAAGTATATTTTCAATGCCAGTGAGGCTGAAGATGGGAAGGTTATAATTGTCTTCATATTTCACCAGAAACCTGTTGGGAGGGAGGTCATGTTCGTCCTCAGCAGGGGGTACAGATGATGTTCTGCTTTCTACAGCTAAAAATGCGGTGGTGGTGAGCGGGTCAGGGTGGTTGGTGACTGTAGTGACAGTTGGTTCATCTAATCCTTGGGCAGAGATGTCTGCAACGTTGTTGGGCTGTAAGTCGTCGCCTGGACGAGAGGATTGGCCCATTAATTCGTTATATACTTCAGTGATTGCTGCACTATTTCCTCTAATATTGGTAGTCATGACTCTTGCCTGTTGAACAGCTCGGCGCATTTCCTCCATGATGGAATCGCTCCCTGATAATAAATTGACAACAGAATGAGTGATATGAGCAATTTCCATAGCAGATGGACCATCATATGGGGGCAGTAACATACTGGGAGGTACTGGTAGGGGTTGCAGAGAAGGAGGGCTGCTGAACACAGGTGATGGCATCCTGGGTGCATCTGGGATAGAAATAGGAGGCGAGGCACGAGGAGTAGAGGTGTTAGAGGTGGTAGAGACGTTGGAGGAGGTGGTAGACATAGTAGAATTTATTGCTTTCAATATAGGCAATTGCTAGAACTCTGGGTTGGGAGTTTGGGTATTTTATGTTGCTTCTTATACTCCTGTAGTGTCTCCTGAGAGTGTTCTAAATTTTCTTCATCTTCCCAAGAGTTGTCAGACGTGGGATAGCCTTTCCACTTGATCAAATATTGCCATTTGTTACCTTTTTGTCAGTGTGAGATGATTGTTTCAATTTTGAACTCTTCTTGTTCTTGAATTAAATCTGGAGGTGGTCTAGAATAGTTTGGTCCATGGATATCATTTTCTTGGAATGGTGTGAGAAGGGAAACATGAAACACTGGGTGAATTTTCCATCTTTGGGGTAGCTGAAGTTTATATGTCACTGGTCCGAGTACTTTTTCTATTTTAAAAAGTCCTTCTCTCCTTGGGGCAAATTTGCGTAGCTGATTGGTCTTAAGATTCCTTGAATCTAGCCAAACCTGGTCTCCTTCTTTGAAGTGGTGTGTCTTGCCTTTAACTCTTTGCATCATGAGTTGTCTAGATAGTTCATGTGCTGCTAGTGCTTCGTCTCTGATTTGATTAATTAATCTGAAGTGTTCTTCTGCTGTAGGAACATTTATGCGAGGGAATGCGGTTGGTATGGCCACTGGTTCGCTTCCAAACATTATTTCGAACAGTGCCATTTTTGTAGATTGATGTGGGCGCTGATTGTGTGCAAATTCTGCTAAAGGGAGATATTCTTTCCATGTGATAGTGTGATCGGCGCAGAATAGCCTGAGATATGTTTCAAGTTCCTGATTTAGGCGTTCTGATTCTCCATCTGTCTGTGGATGAAAGGCTGTGGATTTCTGATGATCGATTCCAAAGATCTTGCACATTTCTTCGAATACCTTCAATGTAAATTGTGGTCCTCTGTCAGATATAAAGGTGGTGGGTAGGCCAAAGTGTTTATATACTTCATTGATGTACTTCATTGATGTATGAGTTGGTGGTGTCAAGAGTGGTGAAAGTTTTCTTGCAAGGGATGAATATTACCCCCTTTGTCAAGCCTTGATCGACCACAGTCAAAACAGAATCAAACCCTTCTACTTGGGGTAAATCTGTGATGAAATCTAGTGAAACCTGTTCAAAAGGTCTTGTGGCAGTCAATTTGATTGGCATTAAGCTTGGTGTGATTGGATGTGTGTTTACTTTCATCTGCTGACATAGCGCGCATCCTTCTACCCATTTGTTAACAAGGGATGCCATTCCTGGCCACCAATAGTCGCGTCTGACGAGTGATGGAGTCTTTAAACATCCTGGATGTCCCATTACTGCAGGATTATGGTGTAATTTAATGATTTCCTGTTGTAATGCGTCGTTATCAGGTATGTAAATTCGTCCTTGATATCGGAGGGTTTCTCCGTCGTATTTCCAATCAGTTAGCTTCGCTTTCAGCGGTAGTTTTCCTATTTTTAAACCGTTGACAATTGTGTGAGTGAATTTATCTGCCTTCATCAATTCCTTTATTTCATTTGCCCAAGATGTCATGATAGATCTGATAACCATATCTGGTGAGATCATGGTTTGAGCCACTGCCTTCGCTTTTGCTTCTTCTTCATTTACATGATCAGGGCATCATGATAATGCATCCACTTGAATTAGTTTTGATCCTGGTACATGCTCCAGAGCAATGTCATATTCCATAATTTCCTGCCACCATCAAGACTGTCTGGCAGTCATAAGCTGTGGGTGCTTGTAGTATGAGAGATTTTTGTGATCACAGTGAACAATGATCCTGTGTGGTGATCCTTTCAAAAGATGCTTCCACATTTCAAATGCCTTCTTTATTGCCATTGATTCATGATCGTAGACCCAGTACCTTTGTTCTGTTTCCAATAATCGGTGACTCATATATCCACATGGGTGTAGTTCTCCATCAGACCCTCATTGCTTCAACACTGCCCCTACTGCCCAATTTGACGCATCTGTCTCCAGGGTAAAGGGTTTCAACGGGTCTGGCATCACTAAAACCGGTTCTTCTAAGAATTTCGCCTTCAGAGCGTTGAAAGACCTCTGGCATTCATCATCCCATGTGAACAGAACATTCTTCTTGGTCAATTCTGTAAGTGGAGCCACTATTTCTGCATAGTTGCCAACAAACTTCCTGTAGAAATTCGCAAATCCCAAGAAAGACTGAACTTGTTTGATGGTTTTTGGTTCTGGCCATTTGCTGATTCCTGTAAGCTTTGCTGGATCCATTCTTATCTGTCCTTCTGCAATAATCATCCCTAGAAAGTCGACTTCTTTGGCGATGAATTTGCATTTTTCCAATTTAAGGAACAGATCTTTCTCCTTGAGTTGCTGCAGGACTCTCTGAGTGCACTCCCTGGTCTCTTCCTTCATTCTTCCATAGATCAACATGTCATCAATATAGATAACCAACCATCCTTCATTGATCATATCTCTGAAATATTCGTTCATCATCGTCTGAAACATTGCTGGTGAGTTGCATAACCCGAAAAACATAACAGTGGGTTTGAAAAGTCCTCTGTTGGTGATGAAGGCTGCTTTCCATTCGTCTCCTCCGTTGATTTGCACATTGTTGTATCCCCATCATAAATCTAGCTTTGAAAAGTATTTTGCACTGCGCAATTTGAGCATAAGATCAGTTACTAATGGTAATGGATAGGTGTTTCACTTCATCCTAGCATTGATGTATCTGTAGTCCTGGCAAGGTCAAAATTCACCTTTCTCCTTCTTGGCTATGAAGAAAAAAGGTGACGCTTGTGAGGATCAGGATGGATGAATATATCCTTTGGTGAGTTGTTCCTCTATCCATTTGTCCAAAAGCTCCTGTTCTATGATAATGGGTAGATCTTGCCAATCTTTGGTTTAAAACCATCCTTTAAGTTGATTGCATGATCCCATGGGCGCGAAGTTGGGAATCTTTCCAATGCTTGCTTGTCAAACACTACCTTCCATTTATGGTAATCGGCTGGTAGCATCGCTTTTACTTCTTTTGAGGTATGCTTCTGTGCAAAATCTTGTGCAGCTGTTAACTTTGATTGTATCCAAAGGTGATCAGTCTCTAGATCCTTCTCTAGGTCGCCTTCTTCATCTAGCAACTCTGTTTCTAAATGCATTTGTCTGATTTAATTTTCTATATGTTCATCTTCAATGGTGGTGTCATCTTTCGTCCAATTGACAAAATCAATGGCTCCAGTTGTCCAATTGATTCTAGGGTTGATTCTACGAAGCCATGGTAATCCTAAGATCACCTTCTGATCACCTAACTTGGTTACATAGAACCAATCTTCAAAACCTTGTTTGTTTATTCTATATTGCATTTGAATTTTATATCACAAGGATCCTGCCTTGTTGAGTGTTCCATCTACATTTCTAACTGGTAGTGGCTTCTGTAGCGCTTCTACTTTGGTCCAATCGATGATTGAGCTGTCAATAAACTTTCCTTCTGCTCCACAATCGATAAGGGCAGTTGTTTTGGCGGTTTTCAGATTAGAACATTCAGAGATTGGAACGGATATTTGGTATTGGCTTGTGGAATATACTTGTACACCTCTGATAGCTAATTCTTGTTCTATTTCATTGATTGAGATGGGTGACGCCTTTTTACACTCATCTCCGTCTAAAAACCCTCTTTGTTTAGTCGATTTCGGATGTGGTTGGGAAGACCTTTGCTCATTTCTCTGATTATTCTATATTGTGCTTCGCCATCACTGTAACCAGTTTCTTCCTGTTCTTCCTCTTGATCCTCTTCTTCTTCTTCAACATCTATAGCCCTGATTCTGCATCCTTTTCCTTTCCAGTTTCAGCGCTTTCCTCTTTTGGAATTTCCTGTTCGCATTGGCTTTCCTCTACCCCCTTTTGTTGGTCCCCTTTGTGCTCGATTTGGGCAATTTGCTATGTAATGTCTGATCTGTCCACATCCATAACACTTGGCTGATGAAGCAGCATTGTTTGCTGTCATTGTTTGTCCAATATTAACTCAATCTAGGCCCATGGCAAGCCGATCTACATCCATTGCATCACTATCTCGATTGTGCGATCTGTGGGAACTAGACCCATAGGAACTTCCACTCATTGATCCGAGGATTGAATTGGTTACTTCTAATCCGAGTAATTGCTCTTTGAGAGTGTCATAAGTGGTAATGGCAGTTCCTGATTGAATTTGGATCTGTGTCCTATCAGGCAATGTTTGCATCATCATGTAGATCTTCATCGCTTCATCTGTTATCTTTGCTTCGTGAATTTTGCGGTCTACTTTGGTGATCCATTGATTCAGGGGTGTCCCCTTCTTTTTCTTTTTCATTAGCCAATTGAGAGTGGTTATTGGCTTTTCTACTTCCCAATCTTTTTCCAACTTTCTGACAAAGGCATTATAATTGTTCCATGATGCTGGTGTTTCATCAAGTTCCTTTACTGCCTGGTTTCGCCATTCTCCAGCTAAACCTTTCATTTGATTTAATAGCAGTAATATCTTATCTTTAGGGCTGTCATCATAGGTGTCTTTGTAATGTCAGAAACATAGATTGCTTTGGGCAAGAAAGTCGTTCAGTTCAGATTGTTTTCCTGTGAAGTATTCTGGGGAATCTAATTTTGGTCTGTTTTTACTCGAGTCTGTTGCCATTTTGGGCGATTTCGGTGGTTCTCTGGGCAGTGGAGGAGTAGGGGTTCATTGTCTAAACTGGGACTGAGTTTTGATTTGTGGAAATGTAACTGGGACGTTGATATCTAGATGGGCTAGTCTGTGGATAAGGGATCTGGAGATCACTTTCTTCATCCTGAGATCGTTCACTTGACACTTCTTTCTCTTTTTCTGACTCTCCTGAAGAATCTTCTTCTTCCTGCTGTCTATGTGGTCCAAGCTCTGTAAATACGGGAAGGGAATAGGGCGATGATGAAGGGATAGGGGTGTGCTCTGCTGCTAAACATTCTGGCTGATTTTCCTTTAACCAGTCTTCAAAAACTTCGAGTGGGAGTTGTTCTTCTGGTTCTCCTGTGCTATATGTTCCTTCAAAATCACTGTCCAGTGCCCTTTGTTGTAGAAATTCTGAGATTTCATATTTCCAGTACTTCTCCCTGTGATAAAATGCTACAACCTGTGAGTCCTTATAGAATTTTCCCTGAAATGCAACCGCTTCGTTGGGTGGTCATCCTGGAAGCTGTGGCTTATAAAATTCGCTGTATGGAATGTTGCCTGAAAAATATCCTTGAGAAGATAGATATGTCCAATTCTTTCTTCCTTGATTATATTCGATAAGCCATCTGTACAGGATTCATTTGTTTGATGCAGGATCGTTCTCAGAGGCTGTGGGAGGGCATTTATGTGTTTGGGAGGGAATATTGGTGGTGTGGATAGGTGGTGAGTGAGCTAGATAGCTGGCAGAAGTGGAGAGGAGTCTAGTTTTATTGTTACACCTTAACTGTGTTGAGAATTGTCAACCTCAAGGGCAACGAGAGCAGAACTTCCTCAAGGGTAAGTTAAGCTCCTACACAAGTGTAAGAGTGAGAGTCTGAGTGTGCGAAGATGAGCTGAGAGTTCACAAGAATGGTTTGACCATTAAAACTAGACTGGAGGTCCAGTCTGTATATTACAGAGTTTATATACATACAGGCAAGGCTACTGACATGTGACAAAGCAGACTTGCATGTGATAATGAACATAGACATGTGATAATAATGGCAGGCATGTGATAAAGGACAAATGCATGTGATAATGAGGACTCTGGCATAAACAACGAAGTAAGTACGCATAATGATTAAAACATACTGCATAGGGATAGGGGTTTTTACATAAGCATACTTGAGGCGTGATTGTAACAGAAAATGCCCCCAAACTGAACTTCAGGATCCCTATGGAGAAATGCAAATTCATTGCCAAAGAAGTCAACTTTCTAGGGATGATTGTTGCAGAAGGACAGATAAGAATGGATCCAGCAAAGCTTACAGGAATCAGCAAGTGGCCAGAACCAAAATTGTCAAACACATTTGGTCTTGCTTGGGATTTGTGAATTTCTACAGGAAGTTTGTTGGCAACTACACAGAAATAGTAGCTCCACTTACAGAATTGACCAAGAAGAATGTTCTGTCTACATGGGGTGATGAATGCCAGAGGTCTTTCGATGCTCTCAAGGCAGAGTTTTTAGAAGAATCAGTTTTCGTAATGCCAGACCCATTGAAACCCTTTACCCTGGAGACAGACACATCAAATTGGGCAGTAGGGGCAGTGTTTACACAACAAGGGTCTGATGGAGAACTACACCCTTGTGGATATATGAGTCATCAATTATCAGACACAGAACAAAGATACCAGGTCTATGATTGTGAATTAATGGCAATAAAGAAGGCATTTGAAATCTGGAAGCATCTTTTGAAAGGATTGCCACACAGAATCATAGTTCACTGTGATCACAAGAATCTCTCTTATTACAAGCACCCACAGCTTATGACTGCTAGACAGTCTTGATGGTGGCAGGAAATTATGGAATATGACATCGCTCTGGAGCATGTACCAGGATCGAAATTAATTCAAGTGGATGCATTATCATGATGCCCTGACCATGTCAATGAAGAAGAAGTGAAAGCGAAGGCAGTGCCTCAAACTATGATCTCACCAGATATGGTCATCTGATCTATCATGACATCCTGGGCAAATGAAATAAAGGAATTAATGAAAACAGATAAATTTGCTCACACCATTGTCAATGGATTAAAAATAGGAAAACTACCACTGAAAGCGAAGCTAACTGATCGGAAATACAACAGAGAAACCCTCCAATATCAAGGACAAATTTATATAGCAGATAACAGTGCATTATGACAGGAAATCATTAAATTACACCATAATCCCACAGTAATGGGACATCCAGGACATTTAAAGACTCTATCACTCATCAGACGTGACTATTGGTGGCCAGGAATGGCATCCCTTGTCAACAAATGGGTAGACAGATGTGCACTATGTCAGCAGATGAAAGTAAACACACATGCAATCACACTGAGTTTAATGCCGATCAAATTGACCACCACAAGACCATTTGAGCAGGTTTCACTAGATTTTGTCACAGACTTACCCCAAGTAGAGGGGTTTATTTCTTGACCATTAATATATATCTCCATGGTCTAGACACAGACCCTAGAGTAGTTTGGTGAGGTCATCAAAGAGGTCCCATCAACTCCAGTAAGACTTTGTAAAGTCATGCATTGCAGCAAAGTGCGGAAGTTATGGAAAAGTGCAGGAATAGTGGACTTATTGGATGGTAGCAGGAGTAGCAGACTTAGCAGGTGGTAGCGGAAGTAGAAAACTTTAGCAGATGGTAGTGGAAGTAGCAAACTTTTAGCAGATGGTAGCAGAACTTGCGTGTGGGTGAATGGTAGTCGGAAAAGCATGGAGGTAATGACAGTTGTGGTGATGCTAACGCGTGGTGACAGAACTGTAGTGGACTTGTGTGAAGATGAGAACGAAGGGTATAGCAGACTTCTTGCTTAGTACTTGCTCTAAGTCATAGGTGATGGTAATTCATTGCATTGCCTGTCCTTTACTACTAGATACTGCACTTTATATACATTTCCGACTCTACTAATACGAAGGGACTCTGTCAAATTTCTCCTGTGAACATGCAGCTTGTTACAATTTTCCGGTAAATTCTGCTTGCTGTGCTGTCATAGTGGTAACCAGAACAGATGGTTGTGGTTTTGATACAGACTCCCGTTTCCTAGCGATGGGCTGCAGCGATCAGTCACAATCTGTTACTCTGGGTGGAGCTTCAGCATTCCTTGTTGATCAACTATTCCAGGTGCATCAGGATCTAGGGTCTTGACACGGTGTTTCCTAAAGCGGAATTGGTGACACTTAGTTGTCAGGCAGTTGGTACAATCTCTGGGCAGTGGAGTAGAAGTCATGTGGTCCAGCATGGATGTGCGCACAGAGTTTGAGTGGGAATGCAGGATTCAAGCGGCTGTGTGGAAGTTGCAGAAGTTGTTGCTGGTACTGGATAGTCATGTTCTGTGGCGGACTTTTGTCGTCGATAGCACAAGTGCTGTAGGAGTTTAATGCACTGTTTGTTCTGTAGTGGACTTGTTGCATGCGTCTTCTTCCATTTGATGGTAACCTACTGCAGGTCGTGGTGTGACTCCTGAGTGTGATCCGCAGTCACAGCTGGGCACAGCTCATCACTGTGGTCAATCAAGGCTTGACAAAGGGGGTAATATTCATCCCTTGCAAGAAAACTTTCACCACTCTTGACACTGCCAAGTCATACATCAATGAAGTATACAAATGCTTTGGCCTACCGACTACACTTATATCTGATAGAAGGACCACAATTTACATCAAAGGTATTCGAAGAAATGTGCAAGATCTTTGAAAATTGATCATCGAAAATCCACAGCCTTTCATCTGCAGACAGATGGAGAATCAGAACGCCTAAATCAGGAACTTGAAACATATCTCAGGCTATTCTGTGCTGATCACACTATCACATGGAAAGAATACCTCCCATTAGCAGAATTTGTGCACAATCAGCGCCCACATCAAAAATGGCACCATTCAAAATAATGTTTGGAACCAAACCAGTAGCCATACCAACTGCATTTCCTCGTATAAATGTTCCCACAGCAGACGAATGCTTCAGACTAATCAATCAAATAAGAGATGAAGCACTAGCAGCACATGAACTATTTAGACAACTCATGATGCAAAGAGTTAAAGGCAAGATGCACCACTTCAAAGAAGGTGACCAAGTTTGGCTAGATTCAAGGAATCTTAAAACCAATCAACTGCACAAATTTGCCCCAAGGAGAGAAGGACCATTCAAAATAGACAAAGCACTCAGACTGGTGACATATAAACTTCAGCTACCCCAAATGTAAAGATGGAAAATTCACCTGGTGTTTCATGTTTCCCTTCTCACACCATTCCAAGAAAATGATGTACATGGACCAAATCATTCTAGACCACCTCCAGATTTAATACAGGAATGAGAAGAGTTCAAAATAGAAACTATCATCTCACACCAAAGAAAAGGGTAACAAATGGCAATATTTGATCAAGTGGAAAGGCTATCCCACATCTGACAACTCTTGGGAAGACAAAGAAAATCTGGAACACTCTCAGGAGACACTACAAGAGTATAAAAAGAGACATAAAATACCTGAACTCCCAACCCCAAGTTCTAGCAATTGCCAATGTTGAAAGGAATAACTTACTATGTCTACCATCTCTCCCAACACCTCTACTACTTTTAACACTTCCACTCCTTGTGGCTCGCCCCCTGTTAGTCTTCCAGATGCACCTAGGACACCATCTCCATTATTCAGCAGCCCTCCTTCTCTGCAACCTCT
This sequence comes from Amanita bisporigera, assembly GCA_001983365.1. Classification (NCBI taxonomy): domain Eukaryota; kingdom Fungi; phylum Basidiomycota; class Agaricomycetes; order Agaricales; family Amanitaceae; genus Amanita; species Amanita bisporigera. The sequence goes on along the minus strand of MIPV01002504.1, from coordinate 2,757 downwards.
GCCAGTTCCTCCCAGTATGTTACCACCCTCCTATGACAGTCCATCTGTTTTGGAAGTTGCTTGTGTCACTCACTCTATTGTCAATCTATTATCAGGAAGCGATTCCATTATGGAGGATATGTGCAGAGCTGTCCAACAAGCTAGAGTCATGACAACCAATCTTTGAGGAAACAGTGCAGCAATCAACGAAGTTTATAATGAATTGATGGGCCAATCCTCTTGTCCAGGCAATGAGTTACACCCCAACAATGTAGCAGATGTATCAGTACAAGGCTCAGATGAACCCACTGTCACTATAATCACCAATTGCCCAGACCTGCTCACCACCACTGCCTTCCTTGCTGTAGAAAGCCAAGCATCATCTGTACCCCCAGCTGAGGATGAACATGGCCTTCCTCCCAACAGATTCTTAGCACAATATGAAGACAACTATAACCTTCTGATCTTCAGCTTAACAGGAATCAAAAACATCCTTACCTACTACCAGATTCCCTCATTCCTTGATCGCACCATTTGCCCACACATCTTCCACATTTGGGTGCTCCTTACCTCTTGGTGTTTTTGTAACAGTCTATGCCATGCCCTAGAAAGAGAAGTTTGCACAGATCTTACAGCATTCACCACCACTTTAGTTAACTTCATGCACCACTTCCCAGTCCCACATGAGGATCACTTTGTCACCATCCATATCTGGGACACCATACAGGCATTGGTATCACTTGGAATCGAAGCATATGTCAAATAAGCAAACAATTACCACAAGCAACCTGGGCCTACCAAAATTCAGCCATCAACCAGTTGTATCAAGGCTATCACATCAACAGAAAAGACACACCCACTACTCCATCCACCAACCTGCATCACATCAGAGAAGTCAGGCTACCAATTAGACATGAAAACACACCAGAAGGAGCAGTGTTTGTGGACCAATGGTACCCTGTGAATTATCAATTTCCAGGAGAAGAAAGAAACACATTACAAGGATGCTATATATGTGGTGATGCAGACCATTACACTTTCCATCATCCACAGACAGGACACATACCAGATCAGTACCCAGGCAATGAAAACATGTTTACTCAGCAAGGAAACATATGAAGACACGACGTACATATTACCAGGATACAGGAAATGATAGATCAACCTTGCAGTGGACCCAATCGACCTACCTACACATCAGCAACAGTAGCAACCCCTCTCCCTTGTCCTACCACAGCTAGGGAAGAACACCAATGATGCAGGCCAGCTCTGATCCAAGCCAGGGGAGTAGGAGTCAATTACCACCCTTCCTCCTCACCCACCAGTCGCTCCAAACTTGCTGACAAAGCCACCAAAGCAAGGCCGCAAATAGCATGTCAAAATACTCATCAGAACACTTGTCCACAATGCCAAGTGGTATTCACAACCCAGGGACTCAGACCACCCACTAGAAACCCTCCACCTCATCTTTCAAACACCAATTGGATTCCCCTAGGTCATCCCAGTTGCTATCCACTCATCATTGCTATGGAGAAGACCCTCCTATTGATTTTGCTTATGATGTGTCATGCATAACATGAGCACATAGAAAAGGAGGTCTGTGCTCTCCCCCCCCCCCTTCTGATCAGAATTCCGAGTAGTCTGAAAATGTCATTTTTTCCACACTGAATTCCGAGCCCATTCCGAGCTCATTCCTAGTAAAGTCCTAGTCACAGGTTGGACTGAGCTAGGGATTCCTGGTTGGACAATACTAGGACTGAACAAGGAATGTACTCGGAATATGCTCGGAATATGGTCATACCAGTACAGAATTCAGACTATTCTTGTTACACAATCCTATTTCTATATTTATTCTATTTTTAGCAGAATTTAGAAGAATGCCTGGGGCTCAGCTAGTGGCATTAAATGCTTTATTCACATATCTGATGTATGTTTGAATGTATTTGGCAGCAGCCACAGTTTGGTGGCTGTGCAAGCTATTGTTTGGCAACACTTGTCTGCTGATCTAAGCCAGCCACATCCCATCACCATGCCACCTCATCGCAGGTTGCCTCATCGCAGTTTGCCTCATCACAGCTCACGTGCCCTTGCACTTTTGCTGCCAAAGACATGTAGTGGGCGTAAGCACACTATATTGGAGTTATCAAGCACATCAGGAGGGAAAAAGCAGGGTGAAGGATTGTTGAAATGGTAAGTACTGTCTGATTATTTTTAACAATATGGTAATTGTATCCAGCAAAACATCAGCTATGCAAGCCCAGCAGGATTTGGAGGCAGAAGCAGCTGATGGCAGTACTGACAAGCTTCGAAGGTTAGTTCTTTCCTCATCTTTTCATACTTAGACTCATCATGCCACCACTCTCTGATCCTCTCCTACCCCCTGCTTTTGGCATTGACCACGACATTTTTACACCCACTGACAACCACTTGCACACATCCCTGCCCACTTGTGCCCGATTGCACCCATTCGCCACCTGTTTCCAATGAAATGGCAACTATCATTCCATTGCCCTCCTCCCAACCGTTTTCACTCACATGCACCCATCTGCTGTCCATGCAGCACCCTTCAACCATTTTTGCCTGTCTGTTGTCCGTTTCCAATGAAATGGCCTGAAACAGCGACCTCTCATGCCACCACTGCTCTCATCCTTGCCCACCTGTGCCTGGTTCCACCCATTCACCACCTGTTTCCAACAAAATGGCGACAATCATGCCATCGCCCTTCTTCAACCATTTTCACCCCTCCGCTAATGAAACGACACCCACCTGCACCCATTT